>JANIJG010008097.1:0-54109 GCA_024611175.1 Megaceryle torquata | reverse complement strand
ATTCTTGCCCCCTCCCTGCTTCTTAGAGAAGAATGGTGATAACACCCAGTGGTTTATTCTATTTGCAGTTTCTTTTTCTCTATTTTTTAAATTAATTTTTAAGTTCTTATTCGAATAACATTGTCCTTATTTGAAAAGATGTTTCTGGTATAAAAGCCTGTTTGGCTCCTACACTTTCAAAATGTAATGGCTATAGTGCAAAAAAAGTTAGGAGAGGTTGAAAGGAGAGCATTAAATTGGAAAAAAGGCTGTAACAGTTTTACTGATGGGAAAGCAATACTTAGCAGCAATCCTTACCAGGAGAATAAGAAAGCTTCTGAGAAGAACAAAAATAAAAACAAATGTAGTAAAGATGTGAGGGTGTTGTATCAGTTTTATCAAGGAAGAGATAAACTCCTGGATCTTGGTGCTGCCCTAGGAAGAAGAGAAACAGGTCAAGGTTTGCACAACAACCCAACTGTAGTCAGAGTGCTGAGGACGAGACAACGATGCTGATGTATTTGTGGGATTGCATCTGCCTTTTTTCACTCTTTTGTAACTGTCACTTAAAGCCTGGACTTTCTCAGTCATTTTCATAATTGTAGTATTAACTCATCTATTGGAAAGGTCTGGGTAGTCATTTCTGGATTGAGTTGTTAAATTTCATCTCAACTTCTGCCCTCAATGCACTGGTCTTCCTATGTAATTTGCAATCTGTTTATTTCATGAATAGCAAACAGCATGAATACATCTTGATACTGAGTTAAAATCATCAATGAGAAAATATTGAGCAAAACCAATCTTGGGAGTGATTCTGAAAGACACTGCCAGTTACCTCCCTCAGCTCTGTAACTTTTCTTTTACTCTAATAGCACATAACCTTTCACTAGTTTTGTGGTTTTCTACTTATTTTGTCTTCCTCAGTTTAATGGGTGGCACTGTGTTGCAGGAGTGCCTTCAAGGAGGCAGAAGGGATTGCAGTTTCTCCTATTCTTCTTTCTGTTCCCTGTGCACTTGTCCGAGTCATGTCCCAGCTGGAGCTAGCCTTACAAAGTGCTTAGTTACAGCCACAGGGGTTAAACGCACGTTGTTTCGTTACTCTGAAAAAAATTATCAGAAAAATTTCTGGTTCATCTAGGAAGATCTAGTTACGTTGAATTTTGGAGGCTTTTTGTTTTGCTTTATCTCCCTACATACATTTAGTTATTCCAGCTGTAAAATTTGATTAATCCCTTGTGTTTCCTTTTTGGAGCTGCGTTTTGAATGGCCTGCTAGAAAAAAACCTCTAGTTTCTGTGTGCTGTCCTGTGGTCTTGTAAGATGTCTAGTATATTCTTTCAATTCCTGCTCCTAGGCTTGCCATTTCATGTGTCAATTCTTTCAAAAGAAGAAGTCTGAGTGAAGATTATCCAGTTTCCTCAATTTGACTTCACTGAGCTCTTAAGACTTCACTTCTACATCAATCATGCCAGTTTTCATCTTCATACCGGTCTCTCTTAGCTGTTCTGCCTTTCCCATGTGTAATGTTAAACATAATTTCCCTTATCGAGATGTCCTCAGTCTCCCCATTGAGCTTCATTGCTTAGTAGCATCATTTCTTTCAGTGTTCTCATTTTATTTATATGGTTGAAAAACCTTCTTTGTGTTTGTTCTGATATCCTGTGGAAGATCTAACTCAGCTTGACTCTTGGCAGTTCTTTGTCTTGCCCTTTTTAGGATGTAGCTCTTTTTGCTGAGGAGTTTTTGTTGTTGTTGTTGCTGCTTCCCTGCTAATATCCTTTATGAAGTTATTCATGCATTTATTTCTGGAGTCTTTCTTTACAAGTGTTGTTCTCCTTTGCTAGGATTCTAATGTTTGTACTTTCTGACATGACCTACTAATTGTATGACTTGTGAAGGAGGAAGAAATTTTGACCAGTTTCAGGGCATTTACCAAAAACTGTGCTTCTTAATACATCAAATATTTCCTGAAATTTGTATTTGTGGTTAAGCAGCATTCAAAGTGAATGCAATGTTGATGGGCAGTAATACCCTCAAATTTAGTGTGAGACCATACTTCGTTTATCAAATGATGCAGAACCTCTCTTGCCAATAACAGCTGCGTTTGATGAATATGAGTATTTCAAAAAGAACATTTTTAAAAATTATTATTTCATTTAAATTACTATTTCACTATTAAAAAAAAAAAAGGCAAAAAAAAAAAAGGCAAAAAAAAAAAAGCTGTTTCTCTCTCTGCCTCCAGCTCCTATCCCTACCCTTCACCTAGATGCATTTTATTCTTTTAATCTATACTTGACAATGGTCTTCTCTTTCATGATATATTTTCCTACTCTGTCATAAAATCTTTTAGGATAAGCAGGTAAAACTTTTCTGAGTACAACTGTTAAGCACCTGCATAGCTGTTTATGTAGGTTTAGAGTTTGATCTTTTTTTATAGCATTCTTTCCTATTGTCCACCTTTTTTCCCCCCCAGTTCTTTTTAGAAAAGGGTTTTCAAATTTCAGTATTTGATTTCATTGACAATTGATTACGTACATACCGAGTGGAGGTTCAGCCTCAATTTAAAGAGGAAAGGAGGCTGTACAGTTACCAGCATGATGTGAGCATATGAGTGCCTGTTGAGCTACAGGATGACTCCTGTATTTCCATCTTGTAGAGAAGAGCAGTGTGGTGAGCCACTGGGTCCTGGACGTGATAAATCTGGTGTATCTATATCAATATAGTTAAGATAAACAGCCAAGATTCTCTTTCTCTGCTATAACAAAATTTTTGTGGGTGTAGAGCCAAGTTTTCCTGTCAGCTCTTCTGGTAAATCTCCGTGATGTGAGAGAATGAGGGAATGATTTGGCAGGAAAACAAAACCATTGGTCATATCATACTTGTTTTTAAGCTTAGCCAAATTTGAATTGCCCATATTATTAATAGTTGTAGTTCTGATCTCGTTTTTTTATTAATTTATTATTTCATGCTTGAGCTCCCTTCAGATTGCCCTCTATATGCATGTTTTATTCTGTACAATTTATTCCGGTTACTAAGAAAAAAAATATTCAAGTCCTTCATAAGCTTGGGGGAGAGTAAGGAGAGTGTCATACCTATTTAAAGAAAGTAACCTTGCCTTTTGTTCTTTTTTCTTTTTCTGTTTATTTTGCAGAATAAATCTGTCCTTATTTTTGTAGCCCTAAAGTTGTCCTTGTGCTTAAGAGACTTTTTTTTATGTGGTTTTAAGTGCATCTTGACAATGAAACATCTTCATGTTTTATGTCTATAAGTTCTCTGTGATTTGCCTTTTACTCATAGAATCCTATTTATACTTAATGTCTATTTTAGGATCTTCTGACTCAAATATCCTCCCACATTTAGTTTACTCAGTAGAGATTTTGATGGCCATATTTTTTTTTTCCTTTTTTTTTTCCCCTGACATTCCCCCCCCCGGATTGTTGTTTGCATGCATGTTTCAATGACAGCAAAATGGAATACCTAAAGAAATGTTAGTATGTAAATATTAGTATGTAAATATGTGTGTTTCTTTTACAGACATTGAATCCAAAATGGAATGAAGAATTTTATTTTAGAGTAAGTTTCCTTTTTTTTTTTTTTCAATCTTTTTTATAACACACAAATAATCACGTGGCATTTTATAAGGTTGGGAAGAAGCTTATTCCTTATTTGTTTGTGTTTACATAAGAAAACGCTTGTCCTGCTGTAATTGCTGTTCTGTTTCTGTAGTGATGGAAGGATCATCAGAAATTGGCATATGGTTAATTAGAAATGGACTGCTTCACAATTTGAGATTTTACTTAGATTTTTAAATAAGCTTTGAGTTCATTCATCTGACAAAAAGAATACTTCTTACTTGTAAATATATTTTTAGCACAGCAAGTTTGGCGTGGTTTTAAAATGGTAAAGCAGTGGCAAATAAAGAGTTATTTCCAAGAACTGTATGAAATGTGAGTTATTATGAAAAAAAAAATTAAATACAAATATAGAGAAGGAAGATAGAAAAACTAATTTCTCTTGGCCTTTTATCACTTGCCAAAAATGCCAAAATATACTTTTTCTTGTAGTTTGGTTTTAATCTTTCTTGATCTTGCTTAAACTGAAAACCAAATTATACCTAACACTGAATGACTTTTATCAGAAAAAAAACCAAACCCAAAACCTTTAAATATTTGAAGGTGGTAAAGGAGGGATTAAAATAGTGAGGGGTTTTTTTTTGGTTTTTTTTGGTTTTTTTTTCTTTTCAAAACCACATTAATATAAATGAGAGAGGAGGTAACAAAGCTTTTATTGAGTTACTGAAAATAGTTTTCCAAAGAAGAATTAGTTAATTTTAGCGCAGCTGTAGCTTTCACAAAGGATGGTTAGGTAGGATTTCAGTTGTTAGAGTTTTTTTTCAATATAATCTTAAACAGCTGCTTGAGAAAAGATGTCATCACAGATTGTTAAAAACAGGCATCTTACTGGATGCTGTTCATAGAGTCTTAGCAATCGAGTGTCTTGCAGGATCTTTTATATTTGCTCTTCTCAAGTGCTGGAGAGACTTCTGTTGGTTTTTCCACAGGCACGTGTGATAAATGGGCTAGAAATGGCGAGTGATGAACAGTTCCAAATATAGGTGATTGTGAAATTCTGGAAGAAATACAGTAAAATTCTTGTGCCCTACAGTTTAGTTGGGCTTTGAAGCTGTAGAATAGAAAAAAATCCAGGAGCCCTGATAGCCTGTCTGGCCTGGGCCTTGTTTGCAAAGCACAGAGCTTGTGCCTTTGGCCAGACTGCGTTCATGAGACCACACTAGCTTGGCTGGTATGCTCGAGGCAGGTGAAGCCCCTCGTGAGCTGGTCCTGGCTGCAGCACGTACCGGGGGTGATGTGAGAGAGGAGCAGCACAGTTTGCCCAGGGGTGTCCCCTCTGAACTCCTCTGGCCGTATGGCTGTTGTGCAGCTCAGTGGTATGCAGCAGTCGTGCCTCTCCTCTTCAGAGCTTGCTATGGGAAGAGAAATGCAGTAGCATTTGAACACAGGAAGAGAGAGCTTTTAGTGTCAACTGCTAGGCTATGCCCAGGTGCAGTAGGGTTCATACAGGGTTTAGAAACAGTGTATTAGTGCTCCACTTTAAGTAAAACGAAAGATTTAAATAAAACGTGTTAGTCCTCTTCTGTTTGCCTTGGTTTAATCACTGTATGAACTAGTACCCGTATATTGTTATCATCATCATGAACCAAAAGTGACAGGATTTTAATTTTCTCATAGGTAAACCCAACCAATCATCGTCTCCTGTTTGAAGTGTTTGATGAAAACAGATTGGTGAGTGCTTGTCTCAATTGTGCCTTACTTATCACAAAGCTTAAAGGTGTATTTTTGTCTGTTGTTTGAGTGTGTGAAGAAAATGCAGATGGAAGCATAAAAAGCATCTGGTTTTGGGACTAAGAGCATTAAACACAATAGTAGTACCCTGCTGGGTCAGATTAAAATGGTCTGTCCTCCTTAACTCAGTATTGTGACAATGGAAGCCTCATTGTATTGTTCCCTTAGGTTTCTCCACCGCAAACCAATGAAGTCCAACCTTTTTAGTCCCAAAGCAGCTGCTTCATCCTCTGGTCATTTTAGTGTCTCTTTCCTATACATTTTAATTCTTCTGCATGCTTCATTGGGAAGTGGTTACCTTGTACTCAAGATGTGGTAAGGATGGAAGTATTTAAAAGAAATGTAGCTGAGGTGCTTAGGGACACAGTTTAGTGGTGGGATTGGCGGTGCTGGGTTAATGGTTGGACTTGAGGGTCTTTTCCAACCAAAATGATTCCACAATTCTGTGTGGGTGTATGAAGGTTTAAGGTAATGGCAGCATAATGCTCTCTGTTATGCCTCAGAATGCCCAGCATATTATCAGTGTTTATCATCTTGAACTTGATTTGTCTGATGCAGTTGCTCTTCTAGAGAAGTCTTCTAACATCTTACAGCTTCTTTCTTTGGTTGTGATTACAAGGTAAAGTTTTCACACAGATATACATGGAATAAGTGACACTGTCATTCTGAATACATTAGGTTAAACTTGCCAGTGCAGGGGCGTGCTGGGTGAATGACTCTTGGTTGGGTGCAATACAATCTCTGCTGAACTTGTTTGACCTGTGAAGATTAGCATCACTGTTGTGAAGATCCTTCTGTCCAGAAAACTACAGTATGGAAACCTCTGTCTTCCAAAAAAATGTTCTTTTCCGCTGACTTTCTATTAAATATAGAGCAAAGAAAAACATACAAGCTGTAATCTTCTGAGGAACAAGCTTAGAGCCAAGTGATTATGTCCTCCTTCAGGAGGAAGTGAATCAGTAAATCTGTGCCAGAGTATTTGGAGTGGGCTGATTGTGAGCATATTTATTGACATATAATGATCACTACAACCACTGGCACTGCTGAAACTATCCTGTACCTTTTGAACTTAAAGAAGATCATTGGTCAGTTCTTCCCAGCTTTAAGGTCCTCTTCCACTGCCAGCTGATGCAAAAGAGGCTGAAGCGGGAATCCTGAACTGTAACCGGGAGGCAGAGCGTGTGAGCCAGGCTCGGACTCTGCTGGTGTTACTGTGTGGCTCGTGTGTGTCTGGGGGGGTGGTTGGAGCACGTTTGTGCTGGTGTGGAGGAAAAAGCAGAGCTGGTGGCAGAGGCATCCCTCTTGCTGGCCGAGGGCAGCAGCATGCATGGGGGTGTCCCTGTATGACAGTAATGGTGTGGTGGTCCAGAAAAAAAAAACCCTATATGCAGTGACAGCTAAGAAATGACAGTTTGGGTATACTCATTTCAGATAAATTGCTTAAGATTTTCCAGGTTCCGTATGCAATGCTGGCCTTATGTCGGCAGTTTCAGTGCTGCTTTATTGTTGGACCATGTTCTGTTTGTTCTTCCATGGTTCTGCTTCTGCAGACAATCTGCCCTTGCAAAGGCAGCAGCCTGTGGTTGAGGAGCCATTGCTTTCCATTCAGGTGTTCTGAGCTGTTGACAAAGTGATGGCTCTGGGGCTTGTAGAGCAGCAGATTTCCATCAGGTTATGTTTACAGAAAGAGGAGACATTGAACTATTTCTTCTTCATGTTTCAGAATGATCAAAGCAATTTTTTTTTGTGGTATGTCCTTTCCTTTCTACTCCTCAATCAAAATAGAGAATATATGGTGCAAGCTTCATCTTTGTTGCAAAGAAAGACTGTGTCCTTGGCTAGTATGTTTTATCTGAAAAATAAGCTAAAATAATATCAACACCTCTGCTTCCACAAGGCAATCTGCAGTGCTCTTGCTGTGTAGAAGCTATTAATGTTTTTCTTCTTGTTGGCTCATAGTGCGCTTAAAACAATAGGGGATTGTGCTGTCCATTGGCAGTTCTAGCATTCTAACTTTCCATTTCTCTTGTGATTGGTCATTTTCTGTCTTTTGAAAACAAGTTGCTTGCGAACAGCGCTTTAAATGTCCAGATGGAGCATTGACCCTCCACCTACAAGTTTTCTGAGCTGTTGACAAACCTCACACTTTCAAGTTCTCCTAGGGACAAATGTCCATGTCCTGAAATGAAGCTATGCTTCTCACTAAAGAGAGTTTCTTTTCTGGTGTGTGCTAACAAGTGCTATTGTGAGCACACTTCAAATGTGAGTATCCTCAGACCTTTCTGCAGTGTAGTAGAGCTGATTTAGGGTGTTCATTTTACGCTTTGCTGTATCCTGTCTGTCTGTTCTTCTGAGGTCTTTTGGCTCTCAGAGAGTGTAACTGTATTCCATGCTGGCAGTCTCGCTCGTGGTAATATTGCTAACTTTCTCACTGGATGCTGGCCAGCAATGGGCAGAGTTTCTGTACAGTGTTTAAGACCAAACCGGTACAAAACGACATGCAACACCCGTCTCCGATTTTCCCTCGTCGTTACTGCCTGGTAAAACTGAAAAAGAAACTTTGTCTCCTGCCATCTTGCACATTTCTGCTGTTTTTATTGCGTGAGAGATCTTTGCCATGTGTACGATTGCTTTGTTTGTTGTAATTTCTGATTAGTGAAAGGGACTGCACAGGGTAGTGTAGGCTATATTGCTTTTGTAGGGGCAATGTAAAAATGTTGTGGCTTTTTAAAGGCAAGAAGTTTGTTGCTTGATCATGTTATGAGCACGGTTAAAATTGAAAGCATAACCATGCTATATTTATTCGTGTTCTGCCATGATAGCCTAGTGCTGTAACACACACCAAAATGTTAAGCTTGAAATAATTTTTCTCATTTGCATGTAGAGGCAACTTCAACTTTTAACACTAAATTGAAATGTTTTTGTTGTAGTTACATTTTTGTGTGCACGCTTCTATAAAAATGTGCCTTGTGAATGCAATGCGGTTTAGATTTATAGCAGTGCCGAGTGTGTTCGCTGCCTTAGTCAGCTGTGAGAGCTCTCCCGCTGGGGCCGCTCCTCTCTGATGGAAAAGGAGCAGCTGTGAAGGTGCCGTTTCAGGCTCTTGCTGGCATTACAAAAAAAAAAAAAAAAGGAAAAAACAAATTCCTCACACACACTTACATTGGAGAGGGGGAACCAGGCCACGTGACTCCCACCATCCTACCCTATGTCACAGTGTGTAGGAGCGCTGATTGCTCTTACCCAATCATGCCTGGAATGCTGCTTGCCACTTGGGCTATTTCTGCTATCTGTCGCTATCAGGGCTGCAGTGCTAACAGTTTGGCAGATGGGACACTTTTTCTTGGAGTTTATGCCTTTGGTTTTTAACTTCTGGCAGTGCCTGAATTGTTGCTGTTCTCCTTTTCTTCTCTCTGTAAAACCATGGCCCATCGGCTGCGGTTTCATTTTGGCTCTGGGCGAAGCAACACAGCCCCCGAATCGGAGATCCTTGATCAGGAGAGGGAAGATGACTTTCTCATGGCATTCCACACTTTGCCAAGAAGAAACAGTCCTCACACTTTCTCCCGACACGGAGCAGATTATGGTGGTGGCAGCGGCGATTTGCAAGAAGTGAGCTCCTTAAAAAGGAGCACATCCATGTTTATTCCCCAGCTGCTGAACAATATTGATGCGCGTCCAACGAGAAGCTCGTCAATGCAGATCTCTCTTCAGCGCAAAGCTGCGAACGGCTGCGTGGACGAGTGCGCAACCCTGGAATCTCCAGAGGAGACACTTCCTTGTAAATTCCCAGACTTCAGGGAACATTATGTGTACCCTGTTGAAGACCATTCTTCTTTGCGTGGTCCAGAGGTGACACCTGAAAATTCTCCAGAGTTAGGGCAACAGATCAATGGAACTGCTAGCTGTAATCGTAGAATACTTTGTATGATTCCTTCTAATAACCAAAGTGAGGATGCTTCATCAACTACTCAAGAAGCTGAGGCAAATGAAGCAGCTTCAGGTTTAAACAAAAGTGGTGTGAGGATTCAACATTGGGCTTCAAATGCAGACATGCCTCAGGTTACTCTACTACCCTTTGGTACCGAGGCTCAAAGCAATGCTCCCACCGCTGAACCCCGGCGCTGGTCTTTGCAACATATGCCAGAGATGTCAGCAAATTCAGGGAAAAAGTTCTTTGTTCTCCAGTTACAGCAACCACAGGCAAGTGGTATGGGCGCAGGAGGCGAATATAACTTTGGGTTTACTGGAACAAAAGGGGACAGATTGGTCAGGTATCCTCGGATACGGCTAGAAAGGAGTACTTCCTACCCTGTCCAGCCACCAGCGGAAGAAACTAGCTCCCCACATGATGGATTGAATTCAGAACTGCATGGAAATGGCAGGAACGAGTCAGAAATCTCTAGAAGCAATTCAGTAGAGCGGATTCCTCAAGGGCAGGGATGTTTGTTTAAAATCAGACCAGATCAAAACACGAGGCAGCAACACTTCAGAATTCTTGTCACCCGTGGTCCTGAAGAACAAAATCAGGTTGTTGGTAAAGAGGGTCATGGCACCGCTGATCCTACAGCAGCTGGCACTGCAGTAAGTATGATGCTGAGTATGTTCTATTAAAATACAGAATTGCCAGACAAAGGCTTCTAGACTTGAGGCAACTGAAGCACTTCCATTGTTAGTGCTAGAATGTTCGGCATTTTTCTGGAGCAAGCCACGAATCATCTCTATTTCTAATCTTAATGTAGCTTTGCTCACAGTTACGATTACATCCAGTGTAATATTTTCAGATCCTAATGTCACACATTTCTTAATTCAGTGTTACATCAGCTGGAAAGATTTTTTAAAAACAGAACAATCCAATGGCAAATGAAGTGTTTGTGTTAATGTAGTCGGTTGAGACCTCGCTGCGTGAAGAATTCTTCACGCACTCTGTTTTTAAAAACAAAGGCTTTGACACCCTCTAAGTATAATCCACACGCGTGTGTACCTCTACACCACTTTAAAATGTGTATTGTAATGCAGCAGTGGCTAAGACTGTCAAAATTGTACAATTCCAGTCAGGCTATTGACTTAGATAAGGTACCAGGAAGTTATGAAAAATGTCTTTTTTTTACAGTAGTTGGGGGGGAGGGAGGAGGTGTGTGTCTTTTTTCTTTCCTTTTCTTTTATTTTTTCTTCTTTTTCCTTCCTTCTGGAAATTAGAAACATATTCTGTTTTCTGTATGCCACAAGTCCTGATCAAGTGAGCGTTTAAGTGGCTTGGCAAAACTTAGCATACTGCCTGGTGGTTTATATTTGCCTTGATTTTACTTTAAGATGACGAAGTTCGTCTTCTGGGTTTTCTTTGTGATAATGGGAGATGACTGATGTTTTATAGTTTTGAGCCACTTCTCAAAACGCCAAAGTAGGAATGAAACTTAAGGGTTTAGATTAGTCATTTGCTTAAATTGCTTTACTGTGCAATTTAACACTGCCCACTTGAGTTCCTGAGCCCCGTGATGCTGTATATAGAATTGTAAGCGCTGCGTCTCCAGCTGTGAAAACAGATTCACTGGAAGAGATTTTTGGTCTCCATGGCTTGTGTGTTCTCGTTCTCCTGTGCTTTCGTTGGGTGAAATGCAGCACAGAAAGACAGCTGCTCGCTGCCGCAAGGCCGTATGATGACTCTGCAGCTTTCCTGTGAAAAAGCTAAGGGTCTCCCAAGTTACTCTGGTATAACCTTCTTTTTAGCTCTTCAGTAGACGTTGTGAGTAGAAAAATTGCAATGTATCCCTAAGCTCTTATTTTTAAAAAGTAAAATTAAAAAGGAATCCCTTTCTGGTTTCATGCCAGTCTCTGTAAGCTGGCAGTTCTGTGAAGTGGTATGTACTATCTTTCCTGCCAGCCTGAGAACACTGCAGCAGGAAAATTAAGAATGCAGGCACTTTGCTGATTTTCTTTGTCGTTTGCCTTTCATGTGTGCAGTACAATATGCTAAGTGTTCTCATATGAAAACAAATCTGAATCTCATCCTAAAAACAAAAGTGGGGTGGAGAAGTATGTCTGATTTTCCCTTTCCTATTTATTATCCCTTGTTCCTTTCCAATAATAGCTGTTCATGGAGAGCCGCCGTAGCCAATTCTGTAAGTAGCTATAGCATGTCAAACTTAGTACAAGAGCAATGGGGACCTGCAGGTCTGTGCAGCTTGCAGAGAGATGTGCCCCAGAGTCTCTGCAGTAGTTCCCATTTTCCTAAAGGATCTACCCCCCAAGTCACTTCTTTGATCCTCGCTAAGTAATGATTCACATACCAAAGTCATCAGTGTTTCCAGGGGAGAATTATGAAATTTGTTCCTACGTGCTTTTAGTTTTAGTTAACACGTGAAATCAATTTAGTCAGCCGTGAAGCATGGCAGTCATGGACGCTCTCAGTCCAAGTGGTACATTGTTCTTTAGTGCAAAAAGTTTCAAAAATAATTGAAACTTAAAACTTTTAGTGGTGTTTTCTCATATTTGTAGTAAGCCCAGGAATATCATGGGTAGAGGTGATTGGCTAGGCAAGATACCATAGGAAGTGTGGGCAATTAAAGCATTTTGGTGAAAGTTTTGCTTTATTTTGTCCACATTCTTTAGCAAGGTGTCACTTTTAATCTATCCCACAGAATTTTGTTTGGAGGACCTATGATGCTAAATAAGGGTGCGCCTGAAATATTTGCTCTGTTAAGCTGAGGGCAAAAGTTAGCATTTTTTATAGTTGTTAGTGTAAAAAAAAATATATATTTCTAGACTCTTCCAGTTCAACAAGTTTGTGTGTATTTGATTGATATAGGGCATGGGCCCGGGGCTGTAAGCTGCAGCTGCTACAGCCTTATTTATCTGGAGTGCAAACATTCAAGCGGGCGTCTGCTGTCCTCCTGCTACCAAGTGTTTATGACCTTTCAAATATCTTCTGTTTTAGACAGAAGCCTTCTTGGGCAAGCAGGATGTATTTCATTACAAGTCATTATAAAATATAAAGTATGAGCTTATGCCCAATTGTGAAAAATTCTATTTGGAAGCCTTGTTACAAATTCTTTTGACTACTATGGTATTTTATATGTAATGCAATAGGCTACTGCTAAGTGTGTGTATCTCCTGTGGCACATAACAAATACTCACATTGTTTATAATTTGAGGTCTGTGAGTGCACGGCTGTATTTGTGGGAAACGCTTCAAAAATCTCATGTACTGGACAACTGTTTTACAGACCTGACAAAGACATCTTTGTTGTGATAAAAATACAAAGTGCCCTAACAAAGTGTTGTTGTATACGTACAGCAACTCTGGACTCCAAATCTGCCTTTCTCACAACTTGGCTTTTATTTTCCTTTCCTAGAAATAATTTTAGAATAAATATTGTTATGGAAGTAGAGAGTCCCCTTCTGCTGCTAAGATGCCAGCTGGGATTGGGGCACAGAAACTGAAAAGAGCGGGCCAGGATAAACGTGGTTCTGCAGTCACAAAAGGGACAAACTCCGCTTTTAACGGGGGCACCTACGGCACGTGCCTCATTCAGGCTGGTGCCACGTGGCAAACCAGCCTAAGCTGTAGCTGAGCCACTGGCTTTGGCACCGTTTCCTTTACGTCGAAGTGGAAGCAGTGCGCGTGATGGGTTTCATATGGACTCGGGGGGAGGTGGTGACAGAATTCACCTGCAGAATGTAGAGCTCAAGGGAATTAAGAAACTAGAACTGCTGCTCCTCTGCCTCTCCTTAAGGCTGTAGCATTCAGTTCTGTGCCTTACTCTGCCCTTTGTCGTAGGTCATTCAAAACTTTGTGTCTCTGTTGATAACCCTGAATTTTGGTGGGGAAAGGGCTATCGGTTCCATTGTTTTAGCGGAAATGCTTTTGCGGGTAGACCTCTCCCTGTCACTGTGGCAGTGTGAGCTTTGTGTTTGCCCAGGAATAATTTTTACCCTCTAGAGCAGAGCCAGCTCCTGTTAATAAAGCTGTGTAGGGGAAGGGCAGACAACTGACAATGGATTTTGACAGTTTATACTTTCTGGAGTGGATGAGTGCTCCTTAGTTGTTTTGTTCCACTCACCACTTTTCTTAGTTTCTGTGATGCCTCTTCAGCATAAAACGGTTGCTAGTAACCCCTTCTTACCTTGGTGACTGCCTGTGAACTGGAATAGATTTCCACAAGGGCAAAACTTTGCAAAGAATATACAGTAATCCACTCAGAACGTTGCTTCTACTAGGCAAGTTTAAAACCTTGAACCATCATCTTTTATATTCCTCTAGGAGAGCTACGACTCGAATCTCTTTAATCATGTTGGGGATTGTTTGTTTGTGGGTTTGACCTAAGAGAAAGCAGGTCAATGATTTAGAGGAACTGCTGGTGAAAATCTTTAAGTGTTCAACAGTGTTACTAAAATAGTATCTAATGTTACATTGTGTATATGAAAGATGCACATTTCTGCTCTATCTAGGATCAGAAATATAAGTATAAAGAATTCAACATTTCCCTGCACCTCCCTTACGCAGTAAAACCCTGCTACAATATTCCTACCTTAGCTGGCCTGTGAATTAATATCAGATGTATAGGAACTTATTGTTTGCAGTCCTTTGAATTCATAGAGGAGCTTCCACTGGCTGCAACTTTAGCCATGTTTCTGGCATAATATTTACTTGCCTTAGCCATTTACCTCAAATTTCTAGTTTAGTGGGTTGGAAAAGACAATTTTCTTAACTAGCAATTGGATCCCGTGGCCTGACTGAGCTCTAATGAGCAAGCAGCAATTGCCTGTACTCGCCCCGTGCTAAGCTGTAATTTTATAAACGTGTAGCACTGTATGGCAGTTAGAAAGGGCAGTGGAGGAATAACATTGTTCTGTATTTCTGCCAGTGTGATTTTCAAAGAGAGACTTATTTTGGTTAGTACAAAATTAAATTCTGGATTGAATTTTTGTGTTGGTTGGTTTTATTTGTGGGTTGTTTGTCTTTTTGGTTTGGTGTGGGTTTTTTGTGTTTTGGTTTGGGGTTTTTTTTTGTTGTTTGTTTTTGGTTGGTTTTGTTTGTTTGGCTTGGTATTTTTGGTGGGTTTGTATTTTTACTTAAGCTGATCAATTTAATAGGAAAAACAAACAAATGCACACATGCAAAAAAAATCCTTCAGTGTTTCAGGGTAAACTATGGCAAAGTCGGAAAGTCTCTTTCCTGAGATGGTATTGATACATCAAATGGTTTATGTATTGCTGATCAGCATGAGAAAAACTGAAATCTTTCAAGATGAAATAAACCAAAAAGGGTTATATTTTTGTCTCAGTTCAAATAACCATTGCCAGAGTTTGTTGAGGTTAGTTAATGTAGTCCACAGAGAAAGATGGTAATTTTCTCTTACTTCTGCTCCTCTTGCCCACTCCTGTGGTCATTCACCAGCCTGTCATTGACACAGTATTCAGCACTTAATTTGACATCATTCGTTGTCTTTAACTGGCCCCCACACGGATGCTTTCCCAGGACTTAAGCTGGTATGGGAAATGGGTGTTGCTTTTGGTTTGGAAAAGCAGTTCAATTGCTTTTCTAATAATTTCTGAACCAAGTATAAAACCCAGAACTCCAAAGAACAAAATGGGACAAATCCTGTTCCTAGGGAACTTATATAAATTGTTTATCTGCCTATTCTGTTTTCATGTGGATGATGAAGTATATTAGACTTTGCAGTGGCTCTGTTAAGATCTAATCTGCAAGGTGTAAGACATACTTGGCACTAGAGACTGACTTTCTGTCTGTCCATCCATACAGGCATAGTGGCAGTTACCTGTGCAGAAAGTTAAAAGTGGCTGCGATCCCTGTGCATGATACTTATGGCTGAGCCACACTGAGCTGTTTCTGCACCTTCCATTGCAGAAGCAATTCCTGAGTGTGGTACAGCATTCAAAATGGCACAAAAGAAGAAAAGTCAAAGCGTTAACAGTTTATTTGCTGGCCTTCATTATAGCACAAGCATATTCTTGAACCTTTGGAGGTTATCTAAACCAGGCAAAAGCTGTGTCAGAATCATAGAATTGTCTAGATTGGGAAAGACCTTTACGATCATTGAGTCCAACTGTTAACTCTACCAAGTCCACTACATCTCCATGGTTTTTCAACATGTCCAGTCATGGTGACTGGCCACCAACTGGATTTGAGCTGGTGGGCCTGGCCATTTGGCCAGTTTTTTTACTCAGCAGAGCATACACCTGTCCAAGCCAGGAGCAGCCAGTTTTTTTCAGGAGAATGCTGTGGGAAACGGTGTTGAAGGCTTTACTAAAGTCTGGGTAGCCAGGTAGAGTTCTAGTTGGGCTTTGTGGCCTTCTCATTTTCTCCCTGTGTAGTTTCCCTGTGTCTTTGTAGTCCTCGTAAGTGGCCTGGCCCCTCTTCCAAAGGCCACAAACTCTCCTTTTCTTCCCAAGTTCCAGACAGAGCTCTCTGCTCAGCCAGGCCAGTCTTTTTCCCTGCTGCCTTGTCTTTTGGCACATGTGGACAGCCTTCTGCACCTTTGAGGCTTCCTTCTTAAAGTATGCCTAGCCTTCATGGACGTTCCCGTTGCCCAGGATGATCTGCCAAGGGACTCTGTCAACCAGTCTCTTGAACAGGCCAAAGTCTGCCTTCTGGAAGTCCAAAGTGGCAGTTCTGCTGACCCCACCCTGCCCCAGGTTCTTACCCATAAAGATTTGACACGATCATCACCATCGTTAAGTTGTAGACATTCATAACTCTCCCTAATGGAGAGGGGGGCACTCCACCTCCTCTTCTTCCTCTCCTGTCCCTTCTGAAAAGTTGGTAGCCATCGACTGCAGCACTCCAGTCCCGCGAGTTGTCCCACCACATTTCTGTGATGGTGACTAGCTCATAGTTTTCTTGCTGCACAATGGCCTCCAGTTCCTCCTATTTGTTGCTTGTGCAGCTTTCACTGGCATAGATGCACTTCAGCTGGGCTAATGGTCCTACCACCTTTTTGAGGGGAGAAGCCTTAATCCCTACCTGACCCTTCTCAGTCACTTCCATGGTTACTAAGCTCTCAGTAACCCTTGTGTCTTTGCTGCCACATGGATCACCAGCCCCCACCTCCACTGGGACGGCAGACTGGAAGACCGTACTAGCATGCTGTCCGGCAAGCACTGGCAGGCCGTGCCCAGGCTTCTCTCTAGCAAGCCTGGTTTCATCCTCATCCCCTTTCAAATCCAGTTTAAAGCTCTCTCGGTGAATCCTGCTTATTCTTGACCCAGGATCCTTTTCCCATTTTGAGACAAGTGTACCCCATGGAAGCGAGGTCTGTCAGCTGCATCAGTACAGCTTTTCTGCACATGGGCATTGGTGGCAAACAGCATGGCAGGTGGTGTGAACCTTTCGGCATCTGCCGTGTTATCCTCCAGGACTAATGCCACACCATGACTTTATCTCGTATACTGCACACAGCCGAGTTTGGAGACCTGCTTCAGGGATTGCTGCCTGGACTCTAATAGGCATTTCAAGACCATAATTCATGTTGCTTTTGGCTAGATGTTTAAAATAGCTCAAATGAATAGTGCTGTGAATTTCCTGTCTCTCCACTTGCTGTACAAGGAGTCCAGATGACTATCTGGAAAGCCTCTGTTCTGGGCAGATAAGGACTTAGTTGACCCCTGCAGGTAGAGGTGACAGTGGATTCCATGCCTTAAGTCTTTTCAGGCTGCCTGTCAAGGACAGAATCAGTGCTCCTTCCTGCCCCTCTCATCAACAAATCTGAGGCTGCTTCCTGACCAGAATAAGCTGTGCCTTGAGATAACCATTCTTCTCCTCCTTTTCTGTTGAGGGATCTGCCATAGGTTACAGCCCACCTAGAGTCTTTCCTTCATGTTTAATCTCTTCCCCCTGCCCCCTCAAAATCACCTGGCCCCCTTCTTAATGCACCTTTCCATCTGCTGGCACATCTGCTCTTAAAAGCTCTTCCTGTCCTGGAATGGGCATGCTGCTGTATTCAGAAGCTACTTTTACAACAGGGAAAGTACCAAGGAGCTAACTGATTTCTGTGGGTTTTCTTTTCTTTTTTTCATGTGCATGGAGGACAAATAGCACATTGCAAGTAGTGTAAATTAGCCCACAGAATCAAGAAATGCATATGTAATTTTTCATCACATTTTGGTCTTTACCCTATCCCTACACATTCTTGAAGTTCCCTGGGAAACTATTCTGAATTTTGTTAGACGTCATTGTTGAGCACTTTTCTTTTTCTCCCTGCAAGCTGTATCTTTTGGCATTTGTCTGTAACAAAATGACAATAAAACTTTGAGCAGAAGAGCTGGAAATAGCATCACTTTTTTTTTTTTTTTTTTAATGGCCGTAATAAACTATTTGGTCCTTGCTGGAAAAATGGTATGCTGAGTTTCAGTACACAGTGATCTCTTTAAAGCTGAGTTTATGGGGCCCTCAGTTTATAATGGAAATGCTGACGTAGTCTTAACACTGAAGGTGCCAGCCAGAGCAGCTTTGGTATAGATCTAGCCACAGAAAACCGCGGATAAAAAAACAGATAGCGTCTGGATTGCTTTTTGTGCTATTCAGCTGTTTTCCTATTTGAGAAGAGCTGTCAAGTAATGAAGAATGTAGGAGTGCACATGCTTTAGGACTGCTTTAATTCCAAAACCTCTATGCTAAATCCAAATCTATCCAGTTTAATTACTTTGCAGATTAAATCTCATTGTCAAATGTATTACTGCATAGATTCATCTAAAATCTGAGGCTTTTACCT
Source organism: Megaceryle torquata (assembly GCA_024611175.1). NCBI lineage: Eukaryota > Metazoa > Chordata > Aves > Coraciiformes > Cerylidae > Megaceryle > Megaceryle torquata. The sequence continues at coordinate 36,038 of JANIJG010008097.1, read as the reverse complement.
GTTTCTTCATCTTAATAGGGTGGCATTAGCAGCTTCCAAAAGTCAGCAATAATATACAGAAAAATACATTAATAAAATCAGTGGTATGACCATCCAGCTTTCTGTCTCCAAAAAGAATGAATAAATGAAAAGGAAAAAACTCATCTTTGCTCTGTTTAAATCCTTTGATGGCATAAACCTAGCAACATGCCGGGCTGTGTCTTGTATATGTGGGAGAAGCTAATCCTGGGGTTAAAGGCTCAGGCATTATTGTTACCAAATACCATTCCTGTTTCCGGGACTGTCATGTGCTGACTCCTCAAGCCCTGGGGGTGAGAGGGGTTACAGTGTGTCGGAAGTGAAAGTCAGAAGAAAAATGTGCTTCTGATTACATTGGTTATGCAAATAAAGCATAGAGCACTGTATACTGTGGAGTTTCAGGTGCTTTGCTAAGAAAGCTGCCTGTCCCCTTTCAGCCTGGGGTAAAAAGAATAACCTCCCGGGTGTCGAGCGTTTCCAGGCTCTGTTGTATGTAAAGAATAAGGGAATATAAACTTTGTTATAAGGTGGGATTTTTATCTGCAGTGAAAGAGAGATTTAACTATAAAATTCTATGACCTGACTGGCCTTCTTTTCAGTTACTTTTTGAAGTCTTGTATTCTTAATTTATTGGGTAAAGAGTTTTTTTCACTGCCAAGGAATAATATATAATCAGTGTTTGTAATACATAATGCAACAGGAGGCTCCATATTCAGTGTTAACTTTAGTGTTCAACAGATTGCTGGACATGCACACAAGCATAAAACTGCAGAGTAGGGTATTTTAAATGCTTGTATTATCTTGCCAAAGCAAGCTACTTTAAAAGGAAAGTATTCAGCAAACAGTGAAAATCCTTTCAAACAAGACATTAGAGGCTGATAATAATCTTCCCAGAGAGGGGTATATAGCCCAAGTTTTACCTCAAGTGAGTCTTTAAAACAGTTGATGTAGTTTTTGTTTGTTTGGTTGGTGGGGTTTTTTTTCTTCAAAGACTTTAAATAACAAATATACTAACAATTGAGTTATTTGAAATCTACTTTGAGCGTGGGTTCATGTTCACAGAATTATATTCCACAAGACATTTATTTGCTTCAAATTCCACGCAAGTGGAACTAAACTTCAGCGTTGAAAAGTTGAGCGAAATCTCAACGTACACAGGCAGAGTCTGGTGTGTGCTCTCCAAAGATTTGAACGTGGAGGCTGCTGAGTTGCTGTATTACTAACACTTCATTATTTTTAGAAACTCTATCAGCGGATGCTTGCCAGCACACTGAATTTATTATAAACACCAGCGAGCTATACTTGTTGGGTGATGATTGCAGTATATTTGGTGATGCTGCTTGCAGTCCTGTAGCAGTGTGTTTACTCGCATCGAGCTTTTCAGAATTCAGTAATCCCGAGTGGGGGTTTCTAGCCCTAGGCAGATCCACAAAGGGTTGTTTTAATGCTTGACATTTTAAGATGTAGGATTGCAAGAGATATTCTACGAGGCGCACTAAGCAAGCTACAGCATAAGGTTTTATTTATTGATACAGTTTACAGTACTTGTGATGTTATCAGCTTTCCCGATTCAGTTCCAGTCGTGTAGAGTGCTGCCGTGTGACTCGCTGTGTGCTGCGCTGCAGAGTGAGTCAGAGCACCAGGCTTCTGCCTGCAGGCCAAGATAAAACCTGCCAAATATCACACTAGCCGGGCAGAAAAGGGGTAGGAATTGCTTCCCGCACAGAACTGAACTTAACTGCTGTAAACTAAAATGTTCAGTGAAGATGGCAAAAGTGTCTGTGCCTGGTCTCCTGGGAGGTCCAGCACTCTAGTGTTTCACTCAAGTGCTGAAGATTCAGACAGCAATATAAGATTTGACTGGTTTGTGAGATATGAAGGTATGTGGCCAAATCCGGACCAATCCAAAGTTGTTAGGAATTCTGCTGTTGATTTTGGTGTGATCGAAGCTGTGCTCATCAACTTCCTTTTATTCTGTTCTTATATTTAGTAATTCCAAAGGTTCCAGCTTAATAGCTTTCTTAAGGCAAACAGAAGCTATTCAGACTGGCTACTTGGGGGTCATTTTCACCACAGGTACACTCTGTACATAAACATAACTCTACGTGTAATCACGTATCTGCTACAGCATGGGACAAAATCCTAAACTGTAATTGCAGTGCAGCAGTTCCAGCCAAAGTTCTGCTTGGGGCACAGCAGCGAACAAATAATCCTTTCAAACTGGAGGAGGGGAGATGGACATTCTGGGACAGATACAAGCTTTGCTGAAACAAAACACCTTCAAAGCACAGTATTCTCCAATTGCCGCTAGGAAAGATTGCCAGTCGTCAGAGCTCTGCTGCAGAATTCATTTGCTTAGCGACAAGTCTGTAGGTCTCAATTTACTATGTATTTTAGCCTGTTCTCTGTTGACAGATGACCATACAGAAATTTCTAACATCTTTAAAAGTCATAGCTGGTCCTCCAGTCCTCAGCATTATGCCTGTTAACTTCTGCAATTATCAGTCGGAGTCATTGGAAGCATGTAAAATTCTCATATGTGTGAAAGTAAAAAATATTTTTGTTTCTATAGTGGCAACCTACTGCAGATTGTCTGCTTTGGCTCCTACTCTAGATGAAGTGTGGGACTAGATTCAGCACTGGGGAAAAAAGGGGGAAAATACAAACGTGTTATGAACTGTAAATCGAGCTTCCTCTGAACATACTTCTCTGTGGGAAAGATTCAGTAAATGAATGCTCCTGAATGAGGGAAATGTGCTGAAGATGGTTGTTCATCTAAAAGGACAATCTGTACTCTCAGTTTACTGGTTGCTTCTCTTTGCGTAGCAACCATCAGGGGGAAAGAAAGCTGTTTTGAAGGAGACTCGCAAATCTGTCTACATTTCCCTGGTGTTACTCAGCTGATACACCTTTGAAAAGGCAGACTTCGCTGTTTCTTTGACTGCGAGAAATGCAAGTACTTAGTATTTGCTTGTTTTATTGATTCCCATTCAGAAATATGTTGAAGATTCTCTCCTGATTCCAGGATGAATGGTATTATGGCATATTGGTTCTGTAGAAATTTTAAGACTAATCTTCCGATTCTACAATTTAGGAAACAAATCCAATGCCAACTCTGTGATTACTTTTATCTCTTAGCATAGGTCCGTGGAGAGGTCACTCTCCTCATTTTTGACGTCGCCACCCTTTTTGCTCTCCAGTTGGCTGTGTGCAGTTACTTGTACAGTGCTCAAGAAAGAATAAGTAAAATGAGGAATACAAGGACTAAATTGAAGTAGTTTAAAAGAGAATCAATTATCAGTGTAGATGTGATCCAGGGCCCTAAATATGCTTTTGAGTGTCAATTCTGCGCATAAAAAATTAATAATGATATACATTCTATTTTCAAGCAATTACCATTTCTTTGAAGTGAGGCCGTATAGTAATAACTTCTGAAAGTTTTTAGTGATACGTGAAGTGCAAAATGCCAAAAAAGCAGCTACGGTTTGGTGCTTAAAGCTAAAAGCAAAGGGTTTTTCAGAAAGCAGCTGCTTTGTGATGACATTTGAAGTTTATGGATTGTGCCTGATTTTCCCTGGTACTAAAAACTGGCTCTTATTATAATAAACATCTAATTTATGACTTGCGAGGAGTTATGGAGTATAATCTTACCTTAAATAGTTGTTCTATCATAAAGCTAAGAGCACAGGGAAAGAGAGCAGGCGGTTACACTTCCTAACTGGGAGTGCCACAAGGTATATCGGGGTGCAAGCCTCGTGCGGGAGAGCGCCGCCCACCTCTGCTGTAGGAAATGCCAGGTCTGTGAGTCTGCTTTGCAAAACGTACGATGTCTCTGGGAGCTTGCGTACCACCCAGCACGTGACTTGAAAATTCTCTATTGTTTTTCAAGTTATGATCAGTGTTTGCTGCTGATTTATTTGTTCTGTGACCCACCACGTGCTCCCCTGATGCTGGTCGCTGAGGAGCAGGAACCAGGCGTCTGGGGTTTGGCCAAGAGACGGTTCACTGGCGGCTTATGCTGCACTGCTGCAGGCAGCAGCAGCTCCCCAGAAACTACCTCCCGTGCCCAGAATGCTGAGCTGCCGGCCTGCTTCCCTTCCCGCATCTGTTTTGGTCGTGAGCAGCGAGTTACAGCAGTGCTGCATTGGGCAGGTGACATCAGTTGGATTTCTTGTGTCAGATGCCATCCAAAACAGATGCGGGAAGAGGAGAGAGAAAAGAATTTGGAGACGTTGCTTTGCAGCGCCAGCTCCATTCTCCATGGAGCTGATGTGTGTGTTTGCTTTGTGTTGTGTTCCTTTCCACAGCAAATGCAGTCTCCTTCTGATGAGGTTCTCTGTGCTCAGAGTTGGAGAGAACTCTTTCTTGCCTTTTGTTACGCTCCTGAATTTTACAGGGATTAGCATTTCTGACCAAACATTTGCAGAAAATATTTCTGGGCTTCTGGCCTCCCTGCTTTTTCTTATAATCAAATTTTAAACATATTAACATCAACTCATTGTCCGGAATCTCAGGATACAAACAAAATAGATTGGTAGCTGATTTAAAAAAAAAAACAACAAATGTGCACCACGTGAAAGAAACTTTTAAAGGTTTGGGGTTTTTTTTCCACCGTGTTCTTTATTTTTCACCCTGAGAGATTATATCACTGGTTAATCTCCTGTTCTTTTTTTTTTTTTACTGGCTGAAATTTAAATTACTAATTACCACCATAAAGACCTTGCAGTAACTTTTCTAGTAACTTTTCTAGTAACTTTTCTAGTAACTTTTCTAGTAACTTTTCTAGTAACTTTTCTAGTAACTATTTCTAGTAACTATTTCTAGTAACTATTTCTAGTAACTTTTCTTGGAGAATAAATGAAAAATAAACATTATTCTAAGCTGTATTTTCCTTACTTCCTAAATTCCTTCAGAAACAAGTTATATTAGAGGGAAAAAAAAAATCATTGACCAAATTAAATAGTTTAAATTAGGATGTTTTCGGTTTCCTGTCATAAGGTACGAACCAGACTAAGAATATCGATTGGAGTTTGTGAATCTTCCAAAAGGTCACTTCCGATTAACGGTCTTAGTAGGCAAATGGATCAAAGAATCCAAAGTATGAACTAAGACATGGCATTCTTCCTCTGTGCCCGTGGAAAAGGGGGTTCTGAACAGGTTGTTGCAGGGGTGCATGGATGTGTGAACTGGAGATGTGAAGGACCACTGAGTCAATGTGGTCTGGGCTATCCTTTCTGTTACCCACAGATATGTTATTTCTAACCTTCAATGTTTAGTAGCTCTGAAGGTTCTTTGTCTCAGCAAGGAACAAGGTGGTTAAACATGTATTGGGGTAAATAATCATTCATTTAAAGAGATTAAGATGACCAGTTAACTGTCCTCTAATCAGCATTTCATTGGCCTCAATATCAGGTGGTTTTCTCTTTCTCTCTGGTCGGTGCATAGCCATGTTTCCCCTCAGCGACCTGATGAAAACCAGGTATAATGTGTTCCTGTGTCAGATAAACCTGGCATTTGGAGTACTTACAATGTGGGGTTTTTTCCATAGCATTAGGAAAATCATTAAATGAAAAATACTATGTCCAAAATTGCCCAGTCTAATGCCTCTTGAACGTGTTAGTGGGATCAGACAGTTGAAAGAATGTGCTTAGTATCTTTGGAAAATTGCATCTGAATAAACGTTAGCATGCTTTCTGTGATTCTGTTCCTGACATCTCATTTCTCTGCCTTGAGATGCTTTCACAACTTTTTTTTTTCTTTGTCACTCTTCTCTTTTGTTTAACCTCAGTGTATGGTTCTTCCATCAGCCGCATACCTAAAGTACTGCATCACAGTCCAAGATAAACATGCTGATGGGGCCTAATGTAATATAACAGAATGCTTGGAGAAGGTGCTTAATGTGACTCCTGCTCCCTTTCATCCCTGGCAGTTCATAGGACTTTCACGCATTGCTTAGGAGAAACAGACTTTTCAAAGTATGGCTGGAGCTCTAGTATGTACTTTTTAAACAAAAGCCCCTTTCTGCGTTTTTACTGAGGTTGACTTAGACTGCAGCTTTCTAGAAGGTTGGTAATCAAAATGCACCTTCAGCTTCTCCAGGCTAAGGGAGAATTCAGCTTTGAGGTGAGGGAGCTGTAATTCTGGTAGCTGGACATAACCGATAACGCTCTCGGTGGGAGCTGTAGCTTGAAGAAATGTTAGTTGTTTATCTGCCCTTACAAGTATTTTAGTAAGAGTTCATAAGGGGTCAGGTAAACATTTAGTGGCTTTCAAACCTCTCGCTGGTCATTTGAGTATGGTGTGTTATGGGGTCAAGTTACAGTGAAGTTCGAAGCACTGCTGGGATTGCTGGTCTTTCAGCCTGCCTCCAACTGTAGTGGCTTATGCTCAAGTGTATAGCATGTTTAAGGAGAGTATGAAATGGCAGAAATTAGTGTGTCTACTGAATGGAAACTGGGGACTTTTATTTTGCCTTGAGTCATGTTTTCGTTGTATTTTACTGCTACTTTGAAATTAGTAGGGTAGTGTGTACATACGGAGAAAAACTGTTTCCGGAATAGTATTCACTCACAGAGGAATATTACATCTGAGTAATGATGTGTGTGATGAATGACTAAAAATATGATTGTTCTTCCAGAACTTCTGTGCACTGTTGTTTCAGTTCTTTGCTACAGAGTTCTTTGCGTGAAAATGTTTCCAATTTATATGGAGAATGCCAGGAAATTTGACCAGAAATAGTGGAAGAAGAGCTGCAGAGCAGGGATTTGGTAGTTAGAAAGCAATGAAATATAAAGTGTCTGGCTTGCACATGCCTGTGTTTACAGAACGCATTTACTTTTACGCCTTACGGAGGTGATGCACCATCAATCCCTCTGTTTTCTTAGCTCTTTATTAAAATAGCCAGTCCATTTTGGACTGCTTTTAAGAGAAAGAAATGATGACTTCAGGATTGTTTTGATTTTACCTGTGTTCAATTCCCATAGAAGTCACAGTCTTAACATTTTTCAAATGCAGCTGCATTCCAGCTGGCTCTAAACCTATCTGTTCTTTCCCTGTGTTAGAGCTTAGCATATGGTCACGGTGTCCTGGTTCGAGGACACCCTCAACCATGACACAAGGCAACGTAGGAGAAGATTGCTGTTGTACTTTTCATCTGCCTTCTTCAAGTTAACATTTTAAGCGAAAACAATCTCAATTTTCAACCCCTTTTGCCATCCCGTTGCTTACCTTTCGGCATGGTTGCAACAGTTGTATATGTTCTGCATCTTGAGCTCTTAGGTCTTTTGGATCTCGGTTGCTGCAGCTCTCCCGGATATATTATAAGCATTGGAATAGCTTTAGAAGGAATATAGGTCCCCCTAGCACACTAGAGCATTTATACTCTTAGAGTACTTGGCTTTTCTGAGGGTTATATTTCTTAATTGCTTTCTGCCAAGAAAGTACATACATAGAAAAATTGGTCATGACAGATGGATAGTGAAATCCAAAGGTCTGAATAAAAGGTTGAACTGCTGTTGATGAGGAAGAGAGACAGAAAAAAATAGGATGTGTCTTTGAGCAGGAGGAAAAAGCAGGTGAAGTAGATGAGTGAAGGAAAGTCGAAATGGTAATAGAGACAATAAAAGGTCTGTGTCATTGCAGCGGTTCATAATGTCTGCAGCACAAGGCGATATTAATGAACAATTTGCCAGCTAATTATATTCGGTTTAATCTGCTTAACATCATACACCATAGCAGAGCTTCCCAAGCCTACCTCGCTTGCTTACCAGTATTAGCAGAAATAGTTCCCAGCTACAGTCATACTTCACTTTAGAAATCCATTTGCTATAGTTTTGTGGATTACTGGTTTTTGAAGGTGAGCTGTGTGAGCAGCACTACTTCATAGTAAGCAATTCTGAAAGGAAGCAATTGTTTGCTCATACAGGAGGAGTGAGTTTAAATAAAACAGGCACTTCTGTGGGGAAGATTACAGAATTCATGCGTTGTGAGCGCAAAACGTCCTGCCTTTATGGCAGCCAGCTGTAAGCACCCAGCTGACTGAGAAATGCAGGTACTGGAGGTTTTGGTCCATTATTGTTAGTGGTCTGAGCAGGTCTAAAAATCTGTTAATTTGACTGAGATGCTTCTCTTCACTGACAGAGGGGGCTGAAGGCAGCTGCCTTCCTGTGTCGGAGGTCCCAGTCAGTGAGAACAAACCTTGACCTGGGTTCTCTGACTTTTAGGTCTTTGCTGGTCTGCACATCTGAAAGAAAAAATGCATTTTTCTGACCCTTAATTGGACCACATTGGATCCTACGATGATGAGAGCCGATTAATTTCATTTTACTGTATTTCACAAGGTTTTGTGAAATCTCGTAACTCTGATTTTTTTTTCATATGGTCACAAAAAAGGTCGTTGATGTTTTCCGTGTCCCACACTGTGTTGATTTATCGTCATTTTTCTACAGTATAAACTTGGAATTCCAAGGTCATGCCTCACCTGTATTTCTAGCTATGTGATGTAAGGAGCTGTGGGTAGGTGGTGTGCCAGTTCACAAACACTGTGTGCTGCAGTACGCTTCTGTGCGTCCTCCCCAGGCAAGGAGCAATGCGAGTCCAAGCGAATGAAGAATTCTGGGGCCTCTGTGAAAGTTCCAAGTAGTAAAGTGCAGCTGTTTGTGTTTTGGAGATCCACCAGCCTCTCCTCCTTGGAACAATCCTCCCGTTGTAAATCTGGCTTTGTTTTGCTCTCTGGCTTTACGAAGTTAACCTCTCATCTAAAATCTTTCAACTTTGTGTATCTTTTTTTTTTCTAAATTCTTTTCCTTTTTATACACAAAAATACAGAAGTTGAATAAATTTACTCTGTTAAATATGAGGGACAGTGAATCCTTCTGCGCAGTCTCAAATGTATTCACACAGTATGAAAAGTGCTTTTGCCTCCATTCCCTCTAGCAGTGACAATGCATACCTCATTTTCTAGAGTACAGCTGTGAGGGCAAAAAAGGATTGGCGCCCTCAGTAAAAGTTTTTTGACCAGTTACAGTATTAATGGAAAGACTAATGGTAGGATAATGGGAAATTGCTATAATACCTTCCTCGGTGTTCGACTCTTGCTACCTTGCAGCACCCAAGAGTTCTGAGCACAGTGACCTTGTTCCTGGGGAGGCCTCCAAGCCTGAGCAAAATGCTTTCTGAAATTTATCCATTCCTCAGCTGTTAAGAGATGGGCACACAGTTTGTGTTCTATACCCTTTGCAGGAGCACCGTGTGTGCTCTGTGTACTTTAATTCTGCTTCATGAAACAAACATTCTTCACTGCTTTGAAGAGCAATGTGTTTGAAACCTGACATCAAGAGAGAATGTTACTTTCTTGCATTATTTTCTGACTCTGTAACTCAGGTAAGGAAGGCTGGAGGACAGTCTGCTCAAGCAGAGGGGAAGGATCCCTCCCCTTCCTTGACCTGCTCTGCCTTCCAGCTGGCTCAGGATGCTGCTGGTTACCATTGCTTTGAGGGCATGTTGCTGGCCCATGGTCAGCCTGGTATCCACCAGGAACTTTTCTGCGGGGCATATTCCAGCCACTATGGGAACAACACCCCCATAGGGAAGAGTGGCTGGAAAACTGCCCGATAGGGAAGGACCTGAAGATGTTGGTAGACAGCCGGCTGAAGATGAGCCAGCGTGTGCCCAGGTGGCCAAGGCAGCCACCAGCATCCTGGCTCGTGTCACCACTGATGTGGCCAGCAGAACTAGGGCAGGGATCATCGCCCTGAACTTGGCACGGGAGGTCCCACTTTGATTCCCCCCCCTTGGATTTTCTACCTGCTCTTCCACTTACACACATGGATTCTGTTCCTATTTTCTAAATTGTCTCACAACTCGGGCCTGTTTTAAGGATCTCTCAGGCCCCGGGTCCTTCCTCCTCATTTATTTACTCCCCATCTGCTTTGTTCAGTATCTAAATGAAAATGGACTCTCATCTTTTCGGAGGCTGTTCGTGATGCAGTAATGCTAATAATAGCAGGTATTCACTCTTGTTGCACGTCACAGATAGACCCTTTTATAACTGTGTCCCCTGTTAGAGTGAGGAAATAGAATCTGTTTCCAGCACTCCTCTGTGTCGTACATTTAATGATAATAGGAAGCCATTTTATTATAATGAATGGAACTTGCTGTCTTTTCCCTGTTTTGGTGTTGTGGTTTTGGTTTTGTTTTTTTTTTTTTTAATGTTACACACGATTCAGGAATGCATCAGATCTTGGCATAGGTGCCTAATGTTTTTCAGTATGTTTAAATAAGCAGTGGCAATGCAAGAGAAATATTTCAGAATTTAAATAATTTATGCTTATGTACTCTGCGGCTTGCTTAATCTGTTCAAGCCAGGATTTAGTTGTCACGGGTGTTTGTGCTTGCTAGGAAAGAGCCTTTTTTCACTCAGCTGGGACAGTTTTGGAGCCTTACCGCCTCATCTCTGAAACTGCAACTTACATATGATGTCTTTTATTTCTAGTTTGATTTGTGAAGGGCCTTTGTCTGCATGTTACATGTTTTTATCTTGTCAAAGATCATTCGTCTTGAGCAAGCACATGTAATATCCTGAGAACCGACTGTCTGCATCTCATCCTTGGTTAACTATCCTTAGTGGATGGAAATGATACTGGGGGGTTACAGGAATTAAGCCTTACAGTAGAAGTCTTACCATATGATCCATCTGGTTGAAGGAGAATAAATTCATTCTGATGTGCAGCAGTATTCTAGGGGGTATCCTTAATACACGCAGAGCAACACAATACAAACCGGGAGTCTGTTGATGCAGCTCACGCGCCCTGGTTCTCCGTGCCTGTCTCCAGGCTGTTGCAAACATTTTAGGTTGACGAGTTTTAAAAAGCTAGCCCGCAGCTGGAGGATGCTGTTCACATGAACGTGCTCCCACAACAGGCTTGACTGAGCGTTGTGAAAGAAAACATTAAGGAAACTAAAACATAACTGAGCCTGTTCTTGTATTAGGATTCTGTGAACACTATTAGAGGAACAGTCAGTATTTATTTATTTTTGGACAAACGAATGGCAGAAGATAATTTTTTAGGAAATAAACTAGTATTTGTAATTTGTTCTACCTTCACTTAGAGGTTTGGAATAGGAAATAACACTACCATTGGAATTTATTCTGTTTTATTCTGCAGTTAAATTATATGCCTTACAGATGAACACAAACACTGAATAACTTCAGATTTCCATTAGGTAGCAAATTCTGTCCCCGAATCAAATTTCCATGTAAAGCCTCTATCAGCATAGGTATTTGTAAAAATTTATTTAAAACAGAAAATATCAGGTTTAAAAAAAAAAAAAAGGCATTTACCTACAAAACTTAAGCTTGCAATGTAAAATATTTTTTTCTAAAATATTTTGATTTCTAGAAAGAATTACTAAAGCATCTTTTTTATATATAAAAATCTTGAATATCTTAGTCATGAAAAGAAATAGTGAAAAAAAAAAAATTTAGAATCATACAAGGTAGGGGTTGGAAGGGACCTCTGGAGATCATAGAGTCCAATCCTCCTGCCAGAGCAGGGTCACCCAGAGCAGGCCACACAGCAACAGATCCAGGTGGGTCTTGAAAGTCTCCAGAGAAGGAGACTCCACAGCCTCTCTGGTCAGCCTGAGCCAGGCTCTGTCACTCACAGAGAAGTTGTTTTCCCTCATGTTGAGGTGGAACTTCTTGTGTTCCAGTTGGCTACCACTACCTCTCGTCCTAATCCCTCATTCAGATATATTGGTTGAATGTTAGAAGACAGTATTTACATACTTAAAGAATCTGACAGAAGCAACTCAATAAATCATCTGTGCTGTCAAGTCACCTGTTATGAGTGAGGAAATAGATCTGTTAAAAGTACTGATAGCCTGAATGCCTTGAGCGCAACATGTTGGATCGGGAACTAAAGAAACAAATCAGAAGTTTAGGATGAAAAGAATTTTACCAAGCTTCAGCTCCCTAGGGATGAGTTACTCTGGGATCAATTGTGATGAAGTTCGGGCAGTAGAAACCACCATCCCCTATTTGTTCTGGGCACCTGCCATAGTACAGGGTGATCCCGAGCCTTTTGGATCATGAATTCTTTCTGCAGAAATACAAAGTTTGCAGTATTTACATAGGAGTTAAATTCTTCCACCTGCGTCTTTACTATACCAGGGAAGTAACTCTTATTTTGTTGGACATAGCCAATTTGCAGCCTGTGGATGAACAAATAGTATCACTTAGTTGCAATCCCCTTACTTAATAGAACTGGGAGGAACAGTGCTTTATGTATCAGCTTGTGTACAGCTTGCTGCAGTTGCCACTGCCACGGCCCACACCACCCAGCGGAGTTCTGGCTTTATTCTGCCTAAGGGTGTGTTTAGTAGTGATTAGAGAAAAGAGCGAGCAAGCACGTCGGCACCGGGGATCTTAGTGGAGGTGCTGGGCTGGCCGAGTTAGCAAAGGCCAACTTCCCGTGGTTTGTGCCATAGTGGAGAGCAGTGCTCGGCTTCTCCCCCAAAGGGAGGGCAAACTTTGTGTGTTTGAGAAAGATGTAGTCAAATTGCACATGCTGAAGGTACTACCTAAAAAAGTTTTAGTGAAACGGTTGAGTTGTCACTGCCCGTTTCTCACTCTGCTGTCTCTCAGTCTGGCATGAAGTCAGATGATGGCAGATTCGAAGCTTAGGGAGAAGAGCAGAGCACAGTATGGACTTCTTTAAGATACAAGGTGCTAATAGGACCTGTTTTGTGAATTCATCTCTCACCTAAGTAAGGTAGTTGGATTTGTGAAGTCTGGAGAGGACACTGGTAAGGAATGGCGGTATTTGGAGAGGCTGGAAGCAGACAGGGTCTCTCTGACTTGCTTTTGAAATAGCTCCCTGTGAAAGCAGCATTGGTAATGAGAAAAACACTTTACAGTGCAATGTCCTTCCAAATACGAAAGCAGCTATCGAGGACCGATGGAACTGCTGACTGTGCCTTACAGCACTAAGTTTAGAGTTATGAGTATTTATCTGTTTTGTCAGTGTTTAGAATACAATTGGAAATGCCACCTTTATTTAAAAGGTTTATGTAAAAAGTTCTAGTAGTTAACTCCAGTAGTAATAAACTATCATGAGTTCTAATCTAATGACTTCTGTTCTGATAATTTTCACATTATCTAGTTCTCCTCTTGCTTTTAGCTCCTCCTCGTCATAAGTGCAGAAATACAGCATGAGTTCTGTATGAGAAAAGCGGAGTCTTTCTTTTGTAATAATGCGATTTTAATAAAAGCTTGGTACAGGAATAACTTCTCAAGGAAGAAACTGTTTCATTTGGTCTAAAATGCAGAATCAGTGACAGTTTTTTGTCTTAAGCTATTTTAATCATGGTTGTGGAAGGAAGAGACTGCAAGTACTGTTAGACAAATCAGCTAATTGTTTCCTCCTTAATTGAAACCAGAGTTTAAGGTTCTTTTGTACAAAGCTAGGTGACTATGTTTGAAATACACTGGAATAGTTATTAATTTCGGGTATTGCCACAGAAGTACTCTTTGAAATCCTGTCTTGTAAATGAGATCTTTTTCAGTTAAACTTCTGGAAATCCTGGGGAGAGTGCTTTCTTGTTTTCTTGTGTATTATTCTAAAGCAATGACCACATTTAATTTCAGCACAGATTTTAAGATCTGACCGTTTGAACCTTAACTGGTTAGAACATTTTTGATTAAGAGGCCAGGTTGCGTAGATTAACTGCAAAAGCATCCTAAGTTGCCATTACTATCAAGTGGAGAAATGGAATTTCAGTTATGCTTGGGAACCGGGAAGTACTGCTGCAAATATTTTACTTTAAGAAAGGAGAGGTTACACTGGCAACTGACGGAATTCCTTTCCGTTTGTATAAATGAAGAGTTTTGTTGTGGTTCAGTTAGTAAGAACGGAGAAAAAATTCTGAAACTTGCCAACTAAGAATTTAATTTTGGTGTTTCTATCCTCAAATGATAAATGAATATAATAAAATTATCGTTGTAGCTTTACTAATGTGAATGAGATCAGGGAGTTGATATGCCTTAAGTGCAGAAACACATCTGTGATGGCTAATCAGTGTTTTAAGATCATAGTCAAAAGCAGTTCAAGATGGATGTGCTTTGTTTCAATTAATAAAATCACGGTTTGCTGCTAGTTTCAAAAAAGTAATTTAAAAATACTTATATATGCACAAATGCTCTTTGGTCTTTTGAGTTCTGTTTCATTTTTAAAAGCTTTCATTTTAAAGATCCATGTTTTCCCTATTCAGCTACCTTATCAGAAACCTAAGGGCCTTAGGAGTTAGGAGACTGATGAAGGAAACTGGAGACCTGATTGTGTTTGTGGGAAGGCAATGTCTGCATCTTAGTTTGTCGTTTCGTCTGTTGCTGGCTTTCAACACATTCCCCTGTTGAGGAGGATCAAATGATTGATTTTGATTGTGTTATCTGTACAGGTATTTTTACTGCAACCGTGGCTTCCTTTATTAGAATAGTTGCTCTTACAAAATGAATGCTGGTTTTGTTCATAAAGCAGCAAAACCAGGACTTTGCTACACTGTCACATCACTGTAATGTGTTTCTGTGTTTTCTAATTAAGGGGGGGACAAAGTTCTCTCCATCCAGCTGAAATGTGTGATTTCCTGTAGCCTTATGTAAGGCAGCAGGTATTTTCTGCTGTTGGGTGGTATTTTTCTTTTTGGAATGTGCAACCCTGTTGTATTTCTGTTGTGAACATTTAGCGCTACATAAGTGAGACAGTCTTTCAAACTCTTGGACCGGTATCCCTGGTACTTGGCAGTGGCAGTACATCTCAAGTACCTCAAGTTGCAGGGCTTAAGTAATACATAATGAAAATTTGCTTAATTTTACACTTTGTATTGTAATGATTCGGCTGCTGCATTTGCTCAGTACTGGTAATAGCATCTTCACAGTCTCTTAGTTTTCTTTGCCAGGTTGGTTTATTTCGCCGGTTTTTCCCAGCTTAAGTTCGGTCATTGGCATTTGGCTTTTAGAAATCGTCAGCTTAAAGCTTGGTTGTATGTTCCCCAGAGCCGGGTGTACTTCTGCACCTTGAGGGGGTGATTTACACTGGCATGCTGATCGTTCTTTGCAGCAAAGGCTGCCAATGTTGAAACTGTCCCATAATGATAATAGCCCTCTGCCTTGTTTGGTTCTGTCACTGGGCACATCGCTGCAGTGGATTGCGCGGTCACACTGCGTGCTCCCCCACCCCCTGGAGCTCCTGGTGTTAGGTGTGAAAGAAAGATCAGGAGCTAAACAACTGAGAGTAAAGATCTGCCCCTTAGGCACCTGCAGGACATCAGGTCTCAGTTTAGAATACAAACATCTCAAAACATCTTGTATTTTTTGTGTATTTTCTGCTCTTTGTGCAGCTTGAAGGTCTCATATTCACATGCCTCCGGTACAACCCGGTCAGAGTTGAGAGAGCACGACGCAGAAGTGTGTGCACACGTGTAGTTCTGCAGTCTTCTCCGTGCATTTACTTCTCCCTCCCATAAGTTTTTGAGGGAGCACTGCTGGGAGAGCATGATTGCAGAGCAGTTTAGTGTCACAAACCCTTTGTTATCAGCTGACCCTGAAAGCACATCCATCAGATCACTGCCTGCATGGATACCAGTGTTGTGATCCAGAGCCGCCAAGCTGTGTTCACATGAGTGTCCTTCACACCACCCACCATTCTTGTCACATTAGGTACTGCCCGCTAGTATTTCAATGGCTTGAAAGGTTTGGAAATAACATCACTTTAATTTATCTTGAACAAATTTATATGTAAGGTGCCATCAGCCCTGGACAGTCCAGGCACTAGTAATTTAGGCACATAGTTGTGCACTGGAACACGATGCAGGGTGTTTGCAGTCTGAGAATAGTGTGGACTGAGTATTTTACTGTAACCAGAAGCTGTAGGGATTAAAAATCAGTAAAATTTACTATAGGGATCGTGTCAGCCAGCTCAGAAATCAAGCAATATCTGGGTTGGAATGTAGCATCTGTTTAAACAATGCACAGAAATAGTACACAACAACTTTTAGGTCAGGAAGCTGGGAACGTCGTGATCAACTGAAAATGCCAAGGAAGTCATAGGTAGGTGGAGTGTTATTACCCAATCTGGTGTCTAGCCAGGGAACCAAAACGTCTCTGGAAACCTGTGTGGGATTATTGTTCACCAAAACTGATAAGGACTCACCTCCACGTCACAGAGGGGTGCCAACATGCAGCAGCACAGATTCTGTTGTATCTTTTAGCCTTTTTTCATCTGCCCTCTTGCTCTGTCCATTACCTCCGTTTCACCTACCGATGTTGATGAGACATCACTTCAGTGTTGTGCAGTTGTTGTTGGTTCCTAGGCCAAAGTTACCAGCAGCACATTTTCACACAAGTGTGTTTTGGGGGGGAACCTGTTTACGATCGTTCCCAGCACTTGTCTGTCCTACCCCTCTTGCTCTGGCTCCTGTACCATCCATCCTTAGCGAACTAGATCAAGCAATTAATGTCTTGTTTCTCAAGCCAGCTTGGTTTCTTGATCTAGTTCGCACAAGCACAACAGGAGGTGCAAGATACTGTAGTGATGGGGGGGAAACAAGCAGAAAGCATGGGATTGGGAATGACTTGATCTGCTTTTGTCACTAACTGCTAATTGTAATGGTTATAAATGGAAAAGTCATTGCGTGGATCAGAACTCTTATATCAATCAGTCCTTTATCTAAATTATTTTCTTATGTTTACTTAGTAAATGACTGGGTGCAGCTGTCGATAAGCTACTTACCATACCTTGTGAACTCCTGAGTCACACTGTTTCACATCCATCTGTCTGCCTTGATGTCACAACACCACATAGGGGTTTGAGGTGCTGAATCTCAGACGATAGCTTGTTAACCACTCAAAGTATCCCGTTGACTTTTTAGATTCATGTCACTGACGTAAATTAGTTGAAATGGAAATAAGGTCTTAAGATAGTCAAGAGCGAGTTGGCATTTTGCATGATTAACTACCTATTTATCAAGTTTTGTTGCAGAGAG
This sequence comes from Megaceryle torquata, assembly GCA_024611175.1. NCBI lineage: Eukaryota > Metazoa > Chordata > Aves > Coraciiformes > Cerylidae > Megaceryle > Megaceryle torquata. Next base: position 18,980 of record JANIJG010008097.1, on the reverse strand, counting down.
AAATGTTGGGGTTTTACTGCTGTTTGGACATTGTAAAATTTTCAGGCACTTTCACAAGTTTCTGCTGAGTTAGTTGTGATCAGTTTTCACAACATGGTATATTGTTCTGTGTTTAGAAACGGGAAGATTTTCAAAAGTACAAGACCCAGGGCTCCTGAGATAGTTGTTGATGATGGAAGTGCATCATCTTAGGGGTCAGAAGATGCAACGCATGAATTCACCAATTTGACCTGTCACTAAATGGCAGCATTAAAGTCTTTGCTTGGAAGGAGAACTATGTGTATTCGGAGTGCTTGTTTGTGTACACGTACATTTGGGGTTTTTAAAGTCTTTTTCTGTTGATTAGGAGGTTGTTTTTTGCTTTTAAAGTTCCTCTAAGATGTATCAGTTGAATGATAATGTATTAACTTATCATCTGGCTGCTCCCAGACCTTGCATGGAAATATATCTAAATAATCATTATGAAGATGCAAGATGAAAATAAAAAGGTAAACCAGAAAGGTACGTGTGAAAAATTAGCATAAAAGTGTATTTAAAAAAAAACCCAACCAACCAACCAAACAAAAAAACCCAAAAAAACCACACCAAGAAAAACCCCGCCACTTACGGGGAAATTATCCCCTGAGGGTTGTGTGATACAGTGGAGTTCAGCAGTTAAGTTTAAGTAGATCCAGCCTGTCTGGAGCTGGAAGCCTCTTCATGAGCGCAGGGCAGGAGAGCTGCAGTTGTATGCTGAGCCTTTGGTCCATGTCATAGGCCTGCAGCTGGTCAGATGTGACTTAAAAGACAATATAAGAGGAAGAAGAGTTCTTGGATACTTGCTGGAATGGGTGGTTAATTTATTTTCTGCTTGGGACTTCTGGGAGCTTTGAGGGCCTGCGTTGAGTGGTTCTTGTACTGCATTTTGTTAAATTTGCTCCCGAGTGTTTCAGCAACTGCTTGACTTACTGATTATTTGATATTGTTTTTTGAGGTGAATGACATTCAGTGATAGTTTAACTCAGAGACTGAGCTGAAACATCGAATATTAGATTATATTCTGATGTAGAATTGGCTCATTTGAGTATTGAAGCAAGACTGTCCCCCTTTGTTTTCCTTATGCCAGACATCACTTAAAACAAATGTGCTGGATGGGTTCCATGAGCCTCAACAGGTTAAGCATCCTTTTTCCCATTGTAATTTGCTGGATCTCTGAGATTTTTGTCTACACTTGGGATTCAGTGGTGGTGACTCGGTTTCATTGTGATGTCTGCATTGATGTAATGTGTAATTCTCACAGAATTACTAGAAAATTCAGCGTGCAGAATACCTAAAGAATACCTGAGCACTCAGAGGAGAAATGAGAGGGTTCTTTCGTTAGTACTGCTTTTCTACAAGACTGACATGTAAATAAACTAGATGGTTGGACAGCTTTGGGTTTCTTAAATAGACAGGGTGCATGTAGGTCTCTGCAAAAAGTAGAAGTGATTACCTTTCATTATGAGAGAGCAAGTGGGGAAAATACCTGAAATAATAAGATTTTTACATCCTTTGTAAAACTGGATGAATACCAGATTTTAAAAATAATGCTCATGTACTAACTCAAATAGTCATGAACTTTTTTTGTTACTTTCAAATACCATTATTCTAACAGGAGCTTTTCTCCTCCTTTAACTCGAAATTGAAATGGATGGTGAATACTTGTCAGTTTGTGATGTGGTGTGGAAAATAAAAACTGAAACTTTCTGAGAGTCTCTTTTTTACCAAGCAGATTGGTTCATTTTTTCACTGACCTTCTTCTCTTCAGAAGTGGACTAAAACAACCAGAGAAAACCCTTCCGACACGTGGTCATTTGGAACAGATGATAGTGTAACTTTTTTTATGTCTCTGGAGTGTTAAAGACTAAACAGAAATTTTGGGGTAGCTTTTGTTACCCTTCGTCTTAGGATTTGCAGTTTCAAAGCATCTAAAATGTTCCTCTACCCCTCCCTGCCGTTGGGCTTTTCCTGTCTTGTCTGCCCCACAGAAGCCAGATAGCACAGACTAAATACTGAGAGCACAGTGACAATGCAGCAGGGGTTGGCCCCTGCAAGGCAATGTGTGCTGACAAAGTATTGTCTCTTGAGGTCCTTCCCAGCCGTGTAACCTGCGCGGGGCCTTACGTCGCGGTTTCGCACCAGCCAGCGTGGCAGTTGTGTCCTGCAGGCGCCCTGCTGCTGACAGCCATGGGTGCGGGCAGAGCGGCCTGGGCGTTGCACATTGTTACAGTGAGATGCGTGAAACACAAGGTACAGGAAATTCGGTTCGTGATAGGCAGGAAAAAGGTTCATGTGGCTTGTGAGGTGCCTTTTCTGGAAGCAGGAAACCCCAAGATAAGAATGCCTAAATAACAGAAATGTGGAGGCCTGATAGACAAAATTCTTTTCACAGAACAAAAATAGCCTCAAGTGCTGAATATATGAATATGCTAACCCCCTCCCTAAATCATTTTCTTATAAATGGATGGGTATAGTCAAGTGATGCATAAAGATCCAGCTTGACAAGAACCTTAGCACTGGTCCAGATGGCCAGAATTGCGCTAGGAGTAGCTGAGGAAGTAGGTGTTCTAAACTGTCGCTGCAGCTCCCTGGCAGAGCCAGGCTGGAATGAAGTATTTTGCAGTTCTGCCTTAAACTACAATCACACAGATTTTGTTGCTCAATTCCATTGGCTGTTTTTACTTCAAGTTGGAAAAAATGCAGGCTCCTTGGTGGAGATACTCTTTTTGTGTTGTTCCGTGGGCATAGAGCACATGCTCTGTGCTTTGGGGATCACGGAACTTGATGCCGTCTTTGTAGTAGAAACAGAATTCTTATGATGTTATCATATAAAATATGAATTTTAATATTAGACTTAATGCTCTGCTATGAGGAATATGTAAACTTGGCTTTGGAGCAGCAGTATGCACTTCCTGGAATTCTGCACATAGCCTGGTTATAAATAAGCAGCAGGTTGTTTGGGAATTACTGGGGCTGATATCTGGTATCATAAACAGTATCTGGGAGAAGTTGTTCTCCCTGACAGACAGTTGATTTTTGAAGAATGCAATATGCTTTATTTTGTACATTCTTATCGATGAGTAGCAAGTATACTTTGAGCCTGGTGACCAGCTCACGAAGACGACACAAACAATTTAATTACATTCAACGCCATCTGTTGCCAAAATTTCATTCCTTTAACTGTTGAATATAATATTTCTAGTCTAGATCAAAATTCAGAATTAATAATTTTGGGTAAGATCCTAAAATGACTGATAAGTGGAAAATACAGGATTTCTCCAAAGGCTGGTTTTAAGGGAGTGTAACTGTTTCTCACAAAGTAGGGTGTCTGAATTAATGAAACAGCATTCTTTAAACAAACAAACAAACAACAATCCACAAACCAGAATGTTGTAATAATTTTGTTTCTGTTTGGTATAGGGCTAAACCAATTTTTTATTTTGGAGAAAAATGCTTACAATTCCTGAAGTTCTATCTTCACTGTTTGACTGTTGGATTCCCCTCTCTTCCTTGTCAGATATGCCTGTGAGGTTTTAGTTAAAAAAAAAAAAAAGAAAAGATAAAATAAAGTCACCAAGGTTTGACTTGAACATTTCAATGACATGGCAAACAGTAATTTCACATGGCAAGAGTAGATTATTACTTTATGCTTTGAATTGCACAGAGGTTGTCAGAGGAAGCAGAACTTCATCGGTACTTAACGTAAATGCCGGGGACTGAGAAGCCATTCCAGACTGTCACACAAAATGCTCCTCTGAAATAGATGAATTATAACAACAGAAAACACACAGTAATAAAGGTGTAGAAAACAATAATTGCTAAAATAATGGCAGTGGTACTCAACCATCTTTATTTTTGCTTCACCATGACTTGTTTACTGTGTATCATTTTTTGCTCCTCTGATATAAAATTGCTCCTTTTTTGCCTTTCTTTTCTATTTGACAGACTAGAGATGACTTCCTGGGTCAAGTAGATGTGCCACTTAGCCACCTTCCGGTAAGCAGTGCTTTTGTCTCAGCATGCTCTTTTTTGTCATCACCAGATGTGAAAAACTGTGATGCTGTAGAATTTCTTTCCATTAAATAGTCTGGTTAAATTTCCTTGAAGCAAGCACTGGCAAGCACAGCATTAGAGGCTTAAAGAAGAGCATCAGGGACAACAAAGCCCCACCGAGCACAGGAATGGGGAGAAATGGTTCTCTTTTTAGGGACAAGGAAGGTAGTTGGCAGGGGGGTGTTTAGCTGATCTTTTTCCACCTTCTTCTGAGCTGTGAATGTTGTGTACCCTTAGCAGTGAGCCTGGGTTCAGCCCATCGCTGGTGTCTGCAGGGACATCAGTGGAGTGCTGCTGCAGTTGGGTGTTCACAGCTAGCCTGACACGCTGGTAGAGGTCGGCTGCTCTAACCTCCTCATTTAAATGTCTTCGCTAGCATTTCTACCACATCGGTGATGCAAAGGTTCTTTATAGGTTTCTGTACTTCTGGGCAAGCCTTTTAATCTGCCATTTTCTTAACTGCTTATAGACTGAAGACCCAACCATGGAGAGGCCATACACATTTAAGGATTTCCTTCTCAGACCAAGAAGGTGAGGGGGAGGACCTTTGTGGTTTAAACCATTTCTTACTTCAGGGTTTGTTGTTTGCAGCTGTTGAAGGGTTGTTGAATGAAATGTGCCTCCTTGTCTTCTAGCCACAAATCTCGTGTAAAGGGTTTCTTGAGACTGAAGATGGCTTATATGCCTAAAAATGGTGGCCAAGAGGAAGAAAACAGTGATCAGAGGGACGAATCTGAGGTAAGGCTTAATGCTTGTGGAAGCATGCAAGTTAGTAGAGATTCGAGGACAGTTGTAAAGGTGGACCTTGAAAGATAAAATACTGGTAGTAGCAGATTATTTTCCTCCTCCTTTCCAGTTTTTATTCTGAATTTTTTTTTTTAAGTGTAACCTGATGTTTATTCAACCATTTCAAGTAGTTCAGCTGCCGCAGTGAATTCTAAAGTCTGTCTGACTCTGTGAGTAAACAGGTAGAAGTAGAAGTCATGCCAAGTTGAAGAATTCAGAAGGTCTGTGCAAGTTATTTCTGAACATAATGGTCTGTATTAGGTACCTCTTCTTCAGAATAGGTGTTACAACATTTCCTTGGCAGCATTGACTCTGCAGAGAATAAAGTTCATGCAGTAATGACTTCTCAGCACTCTTATCAGCCATCATCCATCTTAAGAGTTAGCTCCAATTAGGGCTGTTGCCAGAGTGGATGTTGGCCTAAATTAGCCTGCCTTGCTGCTCGTGTACAGCAGTCACCTGTAACTTGGGCGTGAGGGCTCTCATCCAGAGCCAGATGTTTCTGAGTTCAGAATGGAGCAATTCTCTCTGGCTTCTTCACTGGGAATCTGCACCTAGCCGCTGCTAGAACAAGCAACCACATCCACTTCGGGAATCCCCATTGTCCTTGACTGATGGGATTGTAGGGGTTTTGGCACTGAAATGAGGTACACGGCAGAACCGTGGACTTTATTCTATTTCTACATGGTTTAGATTTAAGTAATTGTGAAATTCTCTTGGGAAATTTTTCAGAATCTGCACATATATGCCAGCGTAAGCGACAATGAAATACCTTCTCATTAACTTGAACTGTGACATTTTTAAGTGTTTTGGGTTGGTTTTTTTTTCCCTTCATTCTGAAGCATGGATGGGATGCAGTTGATACCAATGACTCCGCATCTCAGCGTCAGGAGGAGCTACCACCTCCTCCACTACCTCCTGGATGGGAAGAAAAGGTGGACAACCTGGGGCGGACTTACTATGTCAACCATAACAACAGGACCACTCAGTGGCATCGACCAAGTTTAATGTAAGTGGCAACACCGTGCAATATTTAGCAGATCATGTGCAAAGCTGTCATTAAGGGTAGGGATATTTTCCAACAAACATCATAACCATTTAGAATTTACAAGTTATGGCTGAAAAAAGTCTTGAGCAAAACTTTGATGAAGCAGTTTGTAAAGGCACGCTCTTCAGTAAGAAATTAATCATGATTTTGGTGCTGTTCTACATATCTGAAACTAGTCATGGAAAAATTTTCACAGATGTGCTAGTAAATTGAGAACCAAAGTCTGGATATCTTCAGTTAAAAAGGAAATGTCTTTCATTCTCAAAAAAGAGACTCCCCCCCCAGCAAATCCCATTACTCATAAGTAGTCTGGGAAATCTGAAGGGTGGGAGGGAAGTCAGTGCATTAACGACGGACCGTAGAATGTTGGGAGACGGGTGTGGAATTTTCCAGTAAGTAATTTAACTTTTTAAATTAATTAAATTTTTTCTATAGAGACTGTTGAAAAGGGGAAAAAAAGTCAACTCTGTCAAGTTTTAATGAAGTCAGACTGATTAATTTTGATGAGATCCCGGTTATTATTCAGTGTAGACTGCATTACCTATGCACACTGATTGTACTAACGTGGAGCTCTTTGAGCCTTCACTACATATTTCTTATTATTAGATTTGTAAAGCTGTGGCAAGCTTACATTGTCAAAAATGTGTGTAATTGTCAGTGTTAGGAGTTAGACTGACATCATTTATCAGTTAAAGATCTTGGATTATTTTTATGTAGCTACTGTTCTTCCACTATTGTTTATTAAACAATAATAGTTATTCTTTCTTGAATATTCGTAATCGTCGCCAAATTATGAAGTGTGTTGCCCTTATTTAAGGCACTATTTGTTGATCTTGTCTGATGCATTCGTCATAGTTGGAATTGAATTAAATTTTGTTCTGTACGTTTTGAACTATTTACTGTTGAACTATTTGAGCTACTGACTAAGCAACGTGTATTTCGGCAAGTAAATCTCGTCATTTACTATTATTGTGATTGGTAATGGTCAATAAGTGTCTATAAAAAAGCAGGTTTTCTAAATTACTTGGTTTAGAAGTTCTTTTTAATCTGATTATGCTAAATGAAGTGAAGAAGTGCATGGAATGTTTGGTTGGGAGATACCAAAAAGTAGTCATCACTAGAAAGTATCGTCATCAGATGGGTATATAAAATGAAGGCCTCAGGGGCTCCCTTTTAGCTGGGTATCACCACAGGTAGTTTGGAAACAAATGAGTAATTACTGCTGGGAAACTTTATGCATGACACCAGGCTTGGTGAAGAATGCAGGCTTGAAAATTATGCTGGTTTAATCTCTAAACGTCTATGAAACCACAAGAAGCAGGTTGTCTCGTGAGTTTGAAAGTTTTTCCTGAACGTAACAAAACGGGTATTTGTGATGCCCACCACTGCTGGTGTGAGCCAAGCTGGTGGATGCAGCTAGGTCAAACAATTATCTGTACCACAAGTTTGCTTTTGCTTTGGATACAGCAAAAAGGAAAAGAATAAAGTCAGGGGCAAAGGTAAGATCTCTCTGATGGGAATGATCCCAGTCAGCACAGGAAAGAATGAGTGTTGATGGGTTAGTATATTTGACTTCCATTTCTGCTCAGCCAACTTTGATGGATAAGAACGTTAATTTCCAGTGTTACGTGACAAGGACAGGTTGCTCCTGGGGAGATTCCGACTGGACATGAGGAAGATTTTTCGCTGTGAAAACAATCAGCCATTGGAGCGATCTCCCCGTGGTAGTGGTGGAGTCCCCAGCACTGGACACTTTTAAGATCCAGCTGGAGCTGTGGTGCTGGACCCTCGTGTCTAGACTGGGCTTTTCCCAAGAAAGGTTGGACCAGATGATCCTTGAGGTCTCTTCCAACCAGGTGTTCTCTGAGTCTCTGACATTTGTAAAAGTGCTTCCAGTTTTATTTACTTTGGATTGAGAGATTAAATGGTCTTCTGTTTATGAAGCCTATGTGTCCATTTATGACATGTGCAAGAATAATGATTTTTGTGATCAAAAGCATTGATGAGGTTTTTAAAACAGTGGACAAAGGAGGTATTTTAGTTTAATCTTTGTTGTTTTCTTGTTCTTTTCTCCTTCACATGCTTTCATTTCCCCACTATCCAGTGATGTGGGATCTGATTCAGATAACAACATCAGGCAGATAAACCAAGAAGCAGCCCACAGGCGGTTTCGCTCACGGAGACACATTAGTGAGGATTTGGAACCAGAACCTATGGAAAGTGGAGACATTCCTGAGGTACGTAAAGGTCTTGGGTTTAATAAGAGGACTAAACTTCAAGATGATATATTTCTTATTGGTAAGCTAACAACTGTACAACCTATGCAGTAATGTTCTTGTGTGATTTTTATGGACGTTACCTGAATAAAATACCAGTGACACAGGAAAGATCCTAAGAAGAGCTCTGCTTTCAAGATCCTGTGCATTTGTGGGTGCCTGGTAACGTACGCAAATGCTGGAAGAAACATTTATAATTCCGAGCATTGCTTGTTATCCATGCACTGATAAGAAACACTTCCAATATTCTCCTTTGAATAGCAGTGAAAGAACTTGGTAGAAAAAGGGAAGCATACCCCTGGAACTGCCACACGCTTCCATTTTCTTTCAAGTTTTTATTTAGTGGAAAGAGCAGGTGCTGGTTTTTTTGCCCCAAAATAATTTGGTTTGGTTTGAATTCTGAGATGTTTATTAAGCAGGGTGAGTGTATTTTTAATTTACATCTAGATGAAATAAACTAAATTTGGTTGATACTTAGAGTCTTAAATAAAGGTTTGTGCAAAGCTCTAATCCCATTCAACTTTAAGGAATATTTTATTATATGAATCATAGAGAGAACTCTTTGTGAAAGCCAGTTTTGGTTCACTGAATGGTACGCAGAGCAACAAGTCAATTGCTGAAAGCTGTTGTTGCACTCATAAAGTGTTAATATTTGATTTGCAGATACTGATGAATTTCTCATATGCATTTTATTCTAAAGTAAAGTTCTTTCTTACAAGTTTTTATAAAGAGTGCAGACTTAGTTACATTTTGAACAGAATTTCAAATTGGATTTATTTAATGAGAGCTCTTTTAAATGCACCTTTTCATCTACATCGTTTTCTGTATGGAATTGTAAAGCACTGCATCGTCATGAACATGAAAACCATTTTGAAGTCAACATGAAAAACATTTTCCCCTGTGACTGCTTTACACTGTATAGAACGTTTATGTATTGTAGGGCTTGGCTGATTTTGTGAAACATGAAGGCTGATCATTGCACCAGTGTTTTGCCACAGTGGGGTGGTAACGTAGAAGGCAAAGGGAAAGAAGACTCAGACCGTCCTTATAAATTTGTAATGTGCTTTCTTCTCTCGTTAGCCTTGGGAAACCATTTCGGAGGAGGCAAGCGCAAGTGGAGATTCCTTAAGCTTGTCATTGCCACCTCCTCCTGCATCTCCAGTATCCCGTACCAGTCCTCAGGAGCTGACTGAGGAACTGAGCAGAAGACTTCAGGTCACTCCCGATTCCAATGGGGAACAGCTTGGTTCTTTGATTGTACGTAACATGCTGCTCTTTTCTATGTAAACCTGTTACTGTAATCTTGTGTTAGTTTGACATAACCCGAATCCTTTACATGGATAAGTAGGAATTGCTGGTCTTGGGAAAACTTGAGCATTCAGTTAAAATCTATTCCAAAAAATGCTTTATAATTTCACCATAGAGCAAACTGCCTTGAACAACAGAATTCTTCACTTCAGATTTAATGATTTTTTCTGTGTGAGTTTACCTTCAGACTCTGCTACTGTTACACCTTTTGTGAAGCTGAAGTGCAATGCGAATGTTATTTGTTAGGGGGTTGGATTAAAGGGGAGAGATGTAAAATTACTGAATAAACAGCCATGTTTTAAGACACCTTCACAGAAAGGCATCTTCCTCTTTTTTTTTTTTTTTTTCCCCAGCAAAGAGATCCTTCTTCAAGACTAAGATCTTGCAGTGTAACAGACACAGTTGCTGAACAGTCTCAATTATCACTGGTAAGCCAAAGCTAACTTCTGTTTCTTTCTTTTTGTTTGACTATTCTCTGATTTTGAATAATATCTTAGGTCAGTTCAGGTCAGATGTAGATCAGTGACCGGTATGGGCACACGACTGTCCCAAATAGTAATGGATACCATGTTAAGACCACCATGGTCAGCAGTTACAGTGAGGATGTCCATGAAAGAGAAAAATGTCTTGAGATGGAGAGACACATTTAGTTTCCTAACGTAGAAATTGAGTTTACTACACTCCAGATACAGTCAGTGGAGAGAGAAAATCCTCCAAGGGGTGTGTGCAGCTGGTGTGGGAGAGGACAGTAGCACCATCTATACTTTGAACTGTAGTAGCCACAGAACTCTTCTATCAGGTATGTTTTTGTGTCCCAGGAACTGATTTTAATTGGAATATATAAGGCTGTATAACATTTAAAAGTATTGGTGTTTTACCTAGTTGTAGTGAAGACGAGGTTTTTTACGACAGTCCTTGTACAATGGAACTGAATTGAATTGCATTATCAGTGATTTAGGTAAGCAGCAATTGTGTTTAAGTAGATTCTTTGAACAGAAAAAGACACTTTTTTTTTTTATGAAGGATTCTCTTTCACATCATAACCATGCACAACTTTGATCTAATTGATAGAAAGTCCTGCATTTTTGTCCAACGGCCTGAGTATGAGGATTGCAAAGGTGGCAGGCTCTAGGGAGACTACTTAAAATAGGATTGTGCAAGATATGCTTTTGAATAAAACTGTTTAGATTTTCAGAATAATTAATGTTTTAAAAATTATATGTTTGTTTCAGGACTTTTTTTCCCCACAGTTTCTTATTAGAAATACATTGCATATGAATCTACAAGTAGCAAATCTGTCTATCTTTTTTTATGGAAATACTGAGTAGATAAAAGTATATCAAGGAGGTTGTTACTAAAGCTGATGCCTCTTCTTTGCTCATCCTGTCTGGTGCTGTTGGGCAGACATTTACAATAACCATAGTGGTTTTCTCTTGGTTTAACTTTTCCATGTGTTCTGGAAGTTGTTCAGTGTATCTGCATTTGCTGCTAACAGATGCATGTCATAGCTGTTGTGCAAAGAACTGCTTCTGAAGTATTTTCCGCCTCTTTGCTTTCTCTACTGGGTAAACAGTGGTGTGGGTGTTGTTTCTAGTTCAGTTACGCCTTAACCTGTCCCCTCTCTCCGCTAGAAAAAGTTAATTCTGATGCAGTCTGTTCCAGAGGTGTTCTGCTGTTCACTCTGTGGAGTCTGGGTTTCTTTAGCTGGTGTAATCAGGTTGGGATTGGTGATACGCCTTTCACTTTTAGATCACTCATTTCACTGGCAGATGTTCAGAACAGCAGAATTGAAAGCACTGCTCTAAACCAAGGATGTTACCTGATCTTGGCCATATTTAATCTTTACTGAGCTTATGATAACTTATCTTCTAGCAACTAAATACATACTTTCTTTTCAAATACCCACTCTCTTGACTCTACTAATCCTTAGTGAAAATCCACAGTAACGGTTCCATCTTTTTCATCTCACTACTTCTGTGCACTCATTCATGACTAGAATGTGTCCATTTCAGTTTTAAATGCCACCTTTATGGGCAGAACATGCAAAATTTGGGTTGTGTTTTTTGTGGTTTGGTTGTTGGGGGGGGATCACATTACATTTAGCATAAATGTTCTTAATATTATCATTAGTGGAACTCTATGTATAGAACTGGATACAAGGATTCTTGAAATTGGTTCCCTTGGTGGTTTATGAAGAGAATTCTGATTTGGTTATCAGTGATTGATGACTTAATTCTTTTGCTATTATCTGAAACATTATTTCCATCTAATTGCTCTCTCTTAATAAATTTGAGTGTCTGTGATTCCTTACTCCTAAAGATGTGACAGTAATCTGTGACCTTCTTCACTAAATACACTGACGTGTGACATTAATTATCATTTAACAGCAGAGTGGTCCGTCTAGGAGAGCTCGTTCTTCAACTGTCACAGGTGGTGAGGAACCAACGGTAATAATACTCTTTATCAAGCACTGTCTCTTAATAAAATGTTAGATTTAGGTCTTGTACAATAAGGAACTTTTCTTCCCAAAGCAGCAGTGTGTCACTAAATCAACAGTTTATTTTGGGGTAAAAGGCTCTTTATAAACCTCCCAGGCTTCCACTCGATGTGGTAGAGTATCTTTTGCTCTGGTCTCTAACCTATGAAGAGGAGATTGAAGGGCAAACTCTGTTTTGCAGGTTGCATTATGGGTTGCATTAACCTGCAATGAACAGTAAGGAGAAAGGCAGCCAGTAGCTCAGTTTATTCCAGTAAAGTGTTAAAGGGAAAGGGAAGATCAGATGGTGGGACTAGAGCATCTTTCTTGTGCTTCTGTATCCTGACGCTCAAAAGCTGATGATATGCAGCACGCCATCGCATGGTGAATAGATTGTGCATTGTTACAACTAAACAATTCCATTTTTTCACTGAAAAATCTCTGAATTATCCACCCCTTCTGTTTGTGCTGTAGACAATATTAATGGCCTGACTTAGAGCAAACATGGAAGAATGTGTAGCAACCATTCACTGCTCCAGGAAGTCTGTTGTTCACTGTCAGCCCTCTCTATTTCTCCCAGAGTTTCAAAGACCTCGGTTACCTAATTTTTAACTAAAACGTTGTCTGTGGACTTTTTTCAGACCACTTACTGTGGCCTTCTTGACCACTGATTATGGTTTGGAAGGTAGAACAGCCTTGGCAAAGGTAATCTCCTTATCAGTGCCTGCCAGCTCTGTGAACTAAGACGAGTGGGAAGGTAGCATAGACTTTCCAGCACTTGGCTGTTCAGGAAATAAATCAATCAGTGTCTCGTCGTTTATTTCAGTGGGTGTAACTTCGTCTCCTCCTCTTTTCTCTGTTTTCCATTTCCTATTATAGTATGTCAGCTTTCTGACCCATTCAGTATCTTTGCTCCTTTCCTTTCTTGATTGTCTCAGCAGTTCTCCAGCTCTTTGTGTCAACTGTACTGTTCTCTTTAAAAAGCCACTTGACTTAACTAAGTGTCCTGGGAAGGAGATCTTAAGAGTATGAAGCAAGATCGAGAATGGGAGTTAATTACTTTGCTGGAGCAAAAAAAGTAGAGCACAGATAAAGAATGTATCCTCAGTTTCAAGCGGAGCCTTCAGAGGCCTAAAGAGAAGTTACCCAATCCCACTCCACTGTGCAGTGTAATTCACATCTTCAGTCTTGGGTAGTCATTTTCCACCATATATGTATTTTAAAATGGAATGGTCATAAAACACAAATCACTATTTATAAGGATGTGGAAAGGGTTACTGCTCTGCTTGCTTTGTGGTTAGTGTGGTGAATAAAGCTAAAGCCCTTGAGACAGAGCAGCTGCTTCCCAGGAGCCTGAGTTGTGGCTTAGTACTTCCCACACTCACGTGACTCTGCCGAGTAAGTCGAAGCATGGACAGGATAAACGCAAAAGATAGACTCAAAAAAGAGTGTATACTAAGTGAAATCAGAAACCATATTTTTATTAATATGTTTGTGTTGTTTAAGATTGTTGTAAGTTTGCGAGTTCCTTTATTTTTTTTTTTTTTGTAAACAACAGACATAGGAAGTATGTATTTTTATTTTTAGCTCTTATAAAATAACAACACAGTAACTTCTTGCTTGAACAGCCTTCAGTGGCCTACGTACATACTACACCAGGCTTACCTTCAGGCTGGGAAGAAAGAAAGGATGCCAAAGGCCGTACTTACTATGTCAATCATAACAATCGAACCACAACATGGACGCGGCCCATTATGCAGGTATGAAGATGTTATAATACTTAATCTAGAGAGCAAACACTTACCGTGTGTTAGGTGGATTTTCAGTTGAAGCAGCTCCTCGGAAATCTGAAATGTAAAACCAAGAAATCCTAAGCGTTGTCATGACAGCTCAGGATAAACACAAAAAATTGCAACGATTGGGATTTTTTTGTTACTACTTTTAACTGTACAGTTTAAGCTGATTGCTGCAATGGAAGGAATCTACAGAGAGGTGCAGATGAACTAATAAAAGGAGGCAAATGCATTATTAGGATTGAATATGAAGGTTGTGTTGATCTATTAATAGTAATACATATTATTATTTGCCCTTCCAATGGAGTTAAATACTTGATCTCTAAGAAAGCATGTTAAGCATATTTAGTATTTCATCATAATAATGGGTAATTGCAGTTTTTAAGGTATCTTAAGTTTGGTTGAACTGTATTTCTGACCACTTGCTAACTCAGCTTTGCTTCTGGAATAGCTTGCGGAAGATGGCATGGTTGGGTCAGCAGCCAACAGCAGCAACCATTTAAGTGAACCCCAGATAAGACGACCTCGTAGCCTGAGCTCACCCACAGTAACTTTATCCGCTCCGCTGGAGGTGAGGAACACCGTTACCAAGAAAGATCACTTCTGTTGGACTTCTCATTCTTTGTTGTCCTTAGAATTTTTTATCTTCTTTCGGTTACGCAACAGAGCCGCTCTTCCTATTATTGCTTTGGCCTTAAGATATTGCTGTTTCCTTTAGCATTCTGCCACCTGGATCTTTATACCTTACAGTAGTATTACTTAAGTTTTATGGTCATTGATGTATTTTGTATACGATTGATTGGTTTAGTCGGCTAAAACGTAATCTGTGTGCATGTCTGAAATGCAGGTTGTGACACCCTTCGAGTGCTACGAATGGAGAAAATCAGAAATATTTTTTTAATTGGAACATTTATTTTATCTGCTAGTGGTAGTATGTTTTCGGAAACTAGCTGAAACATACAAAAGCAAACAAGATTTAAACATATGTAATTCAGTCTTGTTCCCTGATAGTGATAGTCATATATTATAGTCAGATATTTTTGAAGGTGAGGAAATCTGGATCAAATTTAGCAGGCCATTTAGGCATCTAAACATGCAGTTTCCCAGACACTTTAAAAAAACCAACCTAAAACAAACCACCAGACACGCATCATATAACTTCTGGTTTTAATCATCAGGCATCAATCAGTGAAGCAGTTTTGCAGTAGTGATAATTTCTTTAAGAGTTAAAAATAAAATTGTCCAAAATCTGTAGCTGCAAACCTCTGTTTAGTTGTGTTAATTTGTTTAAAGTTCACAAATACGAACTGTCTGAAATTATAGTTGAGAAATGCATTGAAAAGTGGATAACATCATTTGACATTTACTATACTCTCTCGTTGTAAAGTGAGATACGTTGCACCATGAAGCACGAAGCAATGCTGTTGGCTTTTTCTGTTGTAAAATGAAATGGTGAGACATAGAGAACGGCTGCAGTAAAATAGATAATCGCATGTAAATGCCGTGGACATGATCACTGCAGAGGAAAGATCACCGTGTCCTTTGCAGCAAAAAGCGCGCTATAAGGAGCAGAATTTAGCTAAGTTAGTTCTAGGAAATTGGTCCCAGCACTTAATCCTAGTATTAATTACATCTGGAACAAAAAGGTATTTGCTCTAAAACCAAATTTTGTTTGGTTTGCAATATTGAGTAACATTTGACAAAACTTAGTATCTTTCGTTCTCTCCAGGGAATCAAGGACTCCCCTGTGCGCAGAGCGGTGAAGGACACTCTTTCCAATCCCCAGTCTCCACAGCCCTCACCTTATAACTCTCCTAAACCGCAACACAAAGTTGCACAAAGCTTCCTTCCTCCTGGCTGGGAGATGCGAATAGCACCCAACGGCAGGCCCTTCTTCATCGATCATAACACCAAAACTACTACGTGGGTAAGAAACTCCAGACGATGAGCTTTAAAACAGCTGCCATCTTTTCTATGTTTCTGTCTTTGTTTTCCTGCCTCTATACCTTCCATTTTGTTGTGGCAATTGTCTTGCCTTTAAGGGGAGATTTGTCAGCCTGCCTTTCCATAAAACTGCCATGGGCATCTCACGCACTCCTCCCGGCAGCCACGTGCAGGATGGACTTGAGTGGCTCCTTTCATAAAGCGCCGGCAGTGCTGCCACTGCTGCACGCGGAGAAAGGGAGATTCATTGTTCATAGCCTCTTAGATTTTGGTTCATTTACACATCATCTAATACGCAATAGTACTCTGCATTTTTTATTTGGCCTTTGTATACCTGACAAGTCATTACATACAAGTACTGTCCTTTAATTTCCCCAAACATGGTGCTTAAGAGGCATACAGTAGAGGGGAGTTTCGGATTGCTGTTTACTTTGGGACTGTCCGTAATCGTTTTTCACCGTGACTAGCGGTGCTCTTTGACTAGTAGAATATACAGTATTCTTCCATTAAGAGTCTGTTTTGTGTCACGAGGATCCATTTCTCAATAATGCTGCAGTTTTGGTCAAAACATTGAAGAAATAAAATAACACTAGGAAAAATAATGACAGAGACAAGGCAGCATTTCTCATCACCTTTGAAATAGGAGCTGCACTTTCATTTGTTAGGCGTTATCCAGATCCCCACATGACATTTTTAATGGTGGCTCTTAAGAGTGTTCCCAAGTGCAGGTGGGTAGATATTTGTGGAAGTCTCAGGTGGTTTTTGTCTCACTTTGTCTTCTGTGACCTATTTTATTTGTCCCATGCTGCCTCATTTGGACATTGATGTAATAATAACTGTGCGTTACTAAAAATGTAAGGAGCTCATTTTCATCCTCTTGGAGCCTTGTGATACGATGGCTTGTTCCTAGCCAAAAATGTGCCTATGTATCTAACTGCCCCTAATGGGAGTGTGGGCATTCCTGGGAACAGGGCTGTATTTTTTGGAACGTATCTCTGAATCGTGCACACTGACTGGAGTCAGTCTTCCATCACATTTCTTACCATTTAAAAATATCTTTTCGGGATATGAATCCTAATAGAGTATGTGACGCATCCAAATACTAAATGTTGTATCAATTTTATACGTTTTGTTTTATTCTCAAAAAATAAGAATAAAAGACTACCTGTAATATAGGAAGATTTCCAGATAATTCTGTGTTTGACTTACTGTGTAGATCTCATTTGATCCCTTGGATTTACAGTTGCATATTTCTGTTACAGGAGGATCCACGACTGAAATTTCCAGTGCATTTGAGATCAAAAGCATCTCTGAACCCTAATGATCTGGGTCCTCTTCCTGTAAGTGATCATGTGTATGTATTTTAACAGATACCCCCTATCCTACGCGATCTGATCTATTATTGCAGTCTTACACTGTATGTGGACACATACGTTGGTGGCATCGCTTTTTTGAAGAGTTTATATATGTCACCAAAAGGCTTTATTGTGATCTGCAAATGAGTCAGGCTCTTTGAGGCCAGCCCATAGAAGTTCTGAAATGATTGCATGTTTCTTTGTTTATCTGAAGCAGCGAGCTTTGAAGAAACTTACCTTGCTTTTATCTCTGACTGCGTGCTTGTAGATAATTGCCTGTTGCTTTAGGGGAAAAGTGGAGCAGATTGTTCAAAGTGAGCTCAATCAGCACATAATGACATTCAGAAATTTAAGTAAATTGTGATTTTTTTCCTTTTTTTTTTTTTTTTTTTTTTCAATGAAACTTCTGTATTCTGCAGAGGGCATCAGAGGTTTTGTCATACTTGTAACCAAAGTATGATCTTGATTTCCAGCCATGTCAAGTACAGGTCTTTGCTTTGGTTTTAAAAAAAACCCTGCATCCTTAATGCAGAGACTAGTGTATAAAAGCTAACACCTTTTCTCGGTGTGCTGATCTTTACAGCGTAGTGTTAATTCAGCTCATTGTGTCTCATGCACTAAGGCATACGCTTGAGAAAGTGCCATTGAAATTGTACTTGCAACACTAGAAGCCTTAATGACAACAGCCTCCGGTTGTCACCGGCACTCTGGGTGCTCCAGCATGTATTGCAGACAAGCTGTCTGCCACCAGCTTGGCTGGCAGAAAAGGCAACTGTCCCACCCTACAGGATGCGGCAGATTAAATTATTCCCGTTCTAAACAGTTAGAATAACAAGTCTTGAATCTGACTCGTTTTTGTTGAGCCGGGTTACGGTTTCCTTAGATGAACCACTCTTCCCACAGACCAAAACAAGTGCTGCCTTTGGGCAAGAAGGGTGATAAATGCCTCCCTCCCTTTGGTTGAGGGGTGATAACCTCTGCTACCCTCTATGATCAGACAACCTTCTCTAAAACATCCTAAAATGTCACTGCCCTTGTCTTGAAGAGCAAAAGCTTTTGCCTTGTTTTTAAATCCAGGTAGGGCAGTTGTCAGCTACAGTGTCTTGAATCACTGATGAGAACGAAACCTCTGCTCAGCTGAATGTATTTATTACAATGCCTTTCCTGGTCACAGCACAACAGTACTGCAGCCTGTCTGTAAGAAAAGAGCTGCGGAATGACTACAGAATTTAACAAGAGCTTCTCAAAAGAGATTGACATGAAATCATTCTCGTCTATATTTTATAGAGGTCTGAAGCTTGGGTACAGCGTACAGGTGGAATGAGGGCCAGACTGGATAGTATTGCATATGCTTACAGTGTGCCATTTTTTTCTCCTTTCTAAACTAAAACCATTTGGAAGATGAGAAAAAGGGGATGGATAAAAATGGAGAATGGGAGACTAGGTTAGACATTCTCATCCCGCTGGAATGGGATCCTGGCTTACATATTTACAGTAAATAACCCCCATGTGTTTCAGAAGTAGAAGCAGAAACTCTCAAACCTAACCAGTGATGTGCAGTCTATTCTTTGTGATCATTTCCTCATAGTAGGAAGTGGGTATAAACCCTGATGCAAGAAGTTTCCACTTGCAAGCTCTAAAAGAATGGTTACTGTATTGGATAGTTACCTGTATAAACAAACAGTTCTTTGAATCTTCCTAGATTTTTGGCCTTGCCATGATGCACCTGTAATCCTTTTGTGTTTTCTACCTCACAAGTGTCTATCAGACAATTGAAGTAGGTGTGGATAATGTATTGCTTCAGGCTATGTGAGAGTGGTAATATTTCACTTATTTTCTCCCTCTTCCCCCCCCCTCTCCTTATTTGCACCTAGTGTGGTTGTGTTTTTTTTGTCTTTGGTTATGGTTGTAGTGTGTTTTTTT
>JANIJG010008095.1:28344-44835 GCA_024611175.1 Megaceryle torquata | reverse complement strand
AGGCTTTTAAAAGTAATCTTTGTATTTTCTTTTCAGTCCTTCTACAATCTTTTTTCCCACCCCCCATTTTTTTTTGTTTTCAGTTTTCTTCCCCCCCCCCCCCCCCCCATGAAATTCACCTGTGGCCCTGTTTGCACTCTGGAATTTACAGGTTAAAAAGATTTACAGGAGAAGTTCTTACTGCATCTATGTCCCAATCTGTAGCCTGTTCCTTACTGGTTCGAGAGGGAGCATGACTCAGCTCAGAGAAAAAAAAAAGACACGCAAATTCATTTAAATAAATTAAAATGGACAATGACCAATCACAGCAGCTTTTGTTAAGCAGCTATTTACATGCAACTAAAAAGCACAACTTTTAGAAAATGTTACAAATTACTCAGACCTGAGCCACCAACTCATTCACCTATCAAGGTCTTCAATTAAAAAAAAAAATGAACTGTTAAATGCATTAAACTCTGCCCTGATCAACGTGGCAAGAAAGACTATTAATGTGCAGCACCTCCAGACAAAACAGTTTTTCAGGAGTGCTTTTAATCCCTCACCAGCAATCAATTATCCTTCGAGCTCCCCCATTATGTAATTAGAAGTGCTTCCAGAAGGTGACTGGTAATTCATCAGGAGACTACATTTTCCTTCTTACTAACTCCACTCTTTCAACCTTTTTCTGAGATCTTGCACATATCAACAGCAGGGCCATTTTTTCCTTTAAACATCACTTCTGAGCAGGTTTTTCCACACATACTACAAACTTAAAGCTGAATATTAGTATGCACAAGATAGGCCTCAAAATATAGCTCCCAAGGGAGCAACATGGAAAATAAAATTTGATGCCCTTAAAAGAATCCATTTCATCATTTTTGTCCTTAAGGGGAACCAACTGAAATCTCAGTCATACTTTCCCAAAGTTACCACAGATTTATTCAGCTTAATGCTTCTTCAGTGGTACCCAAACTGTTTCTTGATACACAGATGTGTGCAGGATGACATTTTAGCCTGAAAAACATTTGCTGTTCCCCATTAACAGCTGCTGCCATAGATGCAAGTCTTCACTTGCATTTAGGAATCTCAAATTATTTTAATGAGGACTCGTAAGCCACATAAAAATGTTAAAACAGCCCATTCATTGATTGGGACAAAGCCACACAATAACCTGTCAAAAACCATATCCAGCCTGATGCTCTTCACGTGGACAAGGATGAACATCAAAGAGCACCTTTCCCTGGACACTTCTGCTGCTTCTTACAGACCAGCCTTCTAACCCAGCCTTTGCGAGACAGCTGCCTGCTCACCAGATGCTCATCCCTCAAGTCTTCCATCAGGCTTGCACGCTGCTGGCCAAAAACTCGTTTCAGATTCCACAGACCCAAGTGTCAAAACTCCCACATTTCGCTCCACAGAAGAGAGCTTACATCACACAACACAGTCACCCCACTGTCTGGCCTGACACAACAGGTATGTCACCATATCAAAGGTCACAGTTCTGTCCCAGGTGGCACACAAAGAACTTTGCTCAGGGAGAGCTGTGAAGGAAGAGACCGTTTCTCTCCTTCATTCACTGTCCCTCCCAAGTCCCCCATGCCCAAGATTAAAGCCTCAGGTCAATACAGGAGGCCAATACGGTGTGAGTAGGATTGACAGCTCAAAACGTCCTCCAACAGTGTCACACCAAGGCTTTACAATAACATTACCTTCACATTACCAACTTTTTTTAACACCTTCTACCTGCCTATGAAACAAGGTCTAGCAGCAGCAACTCACTCAATTCTAGAATTATTCTAAAGTGAAATATTGCCAGTCACTTGCTGCTGCTCAGCTTGCACGATAAGGTGGAGCTGTCTCTTTGCAATGGCTGTGTTTAAATCCCACAAGAACTCCAACAGCTTGCCCTGGAGGAGAACCTCCATGGGCACAAACTGCAACACCTGCTGGGGAGAGTCCGTGTCTAGCAAAGAGCTCATCAGTTTTTTCAGATGCTGCAGATACTCAACAACTGGATTTGGGAGGCCCTGGTAACCAACACACAGCAAAGCAGCACTAGTCCTTAAGGGTTCGTGGGACGTCGGGCAAGCAAACGTGATGTATCTGAAGCAGCAATGCAGTATAAAGACCAGGCCAGCTGTGAAGCGCGTAAAACAAGAAAGAATAGGCAAAATCAACGCATCTCCCAGCATAAGCTGATTCAACGAATGCAGAACGCACTCCAAAAGTTGCTGCTGGTACTTCGGTTCTCCATCATAGAGCAAAGAGAAGCTGAAAGTCAGTGTGGCCCAGTCCAGGGGCTTTATTTCCATACTGGGCTGGCTTTCAGTATCACTAAGTGATGGAAAGTCCACCACAAGACACTTGAATCGATCACTACATCTTTCATTTAGGACTTCCTGATGACTTCTGGAAAGATCAGACACTTCCGCCAGTATCAGCTCCCCAGGAAGAATTTCACATGAGTGACAAGTCTGCAGCATCAGTCTGCCTTTCAGCCTCCCCTTCACCAATTCATTCATAGCTTCATTAAGATTTTCCAAGACTTGACCATCGCAAAATGGAGAGCATTTTACCACTGGTAGTCTTTTTCCTTCCAAAATGTACCACAAGCTACACTCGAGGTTAGAAGACGATCCTTCCAAGACACACATTTTACCAACATTACTTAAACTATGTTCTTCAGCCCAGTGATTAAAATAGCCCTTTGCCACTTTATCATTCCATGTCAGGGTCTCCAGCATTTTCCTTTCATTGTATGTACTAAAATATTTGTTTCTTTGCCCAAACCATTTTGCATTCATGCTGCAACCAGTCTGAGATTTCTTGACAAGCCAATTATTTCTGCCAATGGGTTTCAGATGAAGCCTTTTCATGAAGAACTCTACTGCACAGTCTCTTAACTTGTTCAGTTTCATCTGCTCTGCTTCTTCCATGCACTCAAAGAGATGGATATTCTCAGAGATAGTCTCTACCTGGCACTTGTGGAAGAACATACAACACTCTTCATGTATCTTCAGAAAAGATTCAGGCAGCATATGCTGGGGAAAAAGTGCTTTGTCCACCATTTCTCTCCCAAAGTTTTGTATCATCTTAGAAAGCAACAGATGAATGCTCTCCCTGCCCATGTAACGAAGACAAATCACATAGGCCTCTGAGTTCCCAGATTTGCTAGTGGCTGGCTTAAAGACATGGACCTCCTCAAAAGCACAGTTCAGCAAAAAGAGCAGATTGGTAGAACAGTGTTCAAACAGCGTGAACATCTTCAAAACAAAGGAGCCTCCAGCACTCAGGATCATCAGAGCAGTGACTGTTTCACAGTAATGAAGGGGTGAAACAAGAGCCTCCTGCTCACCTGGATTTCCCTGGCAGTCAAAGCTGCCATCAGCAGTTACCAAGTGAACTGTAGCCATATTACTAACAAAGTTCTGAAGTCCTGTGAGATGTTTCAGTGTCATCACATCACCCGTGTTATCAGGGCCGAAGTACCACCAAGGCAACGTATTTGCTATGAGACGGTCATCCATGATCATCATAAGGGTGTCATTTGCTTCGTGGTATGGGTTTAAAGTATTAGCCACCCAATTCCAGTCACAAGGGACATGATGGGATTTCAAGTAGTGATTGAGGCTGGCTATAAAAGCTCCAGGTGCTTCACAGAGGTGGACAGAATTCAGTTCTCCATCCTGAAGAGCTTCTTCAGGGAGAAGAGGAAAACTGCACAGGATCTCATGAAACTTGCACCACGCCTGGGTACACAGCTCAGCATTCACGGATTTCTTTACATGAGGAATTATTTTCCCTGCTTTATTGGTAAACGAAGTGTGCTGATGCCATTCCTCCAGGTTCTTATCACTCAGCTGATTCTTCACTTCATTCATAGAGTCCTTCAGAGCCAGGAGAGAGTTGAATTCCTTGTGATCACAGGTGAAAGCATCGCTGGGATCTGGGAGCTGCCATTCATTATTCACTGGTTTAGTGTAAGTAAACTTCTTTGAAAAGAGCTGCTCAATTTCAGAAAGAATTTCAGGACTGAACTTTTCAAGGTTTGTAGCCTGGTCAGCACATGGCTTCTTACAGTTATTCATTCTTGGATCAGATCACAACCTGGAAAACACCACAGGAAGAAAAGAAAAAAAAAAAAAAGAAAAGAAAAAAAAAAAAAAGACACCACAATTTCACTCCAATCATGTGCATATAAACAAGCAAAGCTTTTTTCTTTTTTTTTTAAATAAGTTATTTTTATTTGCTTAACTTCCATATTCAAGAAAATAAGAGAAACACTTCACAGATTCATGCACCCATGAGGAAAATAAATGAGGGCTCGTCTGCATAAAGCTATTTGGAAATCAGGAGGTTCACAGGTTCAATCACCCTTCATGCCATTTACAAGAAAGCAAAGAAGAGTTTGCTCCTGCTTTAGATTTTCACTTACCTCTGAATACTCTGCTCACTACATAGGTCTAAGCATTTAAATACAAATATCTCTCTCAGTCACAAAGAAAACACACCACAAGCTATACAAATTAAACAAGCATCCCAGAAATCTTTTCGTCTGACTATGACAGCATTTATCCAAGAGCTCAAAGCATGGAGAGCAGTGAGCCACGAGCAAAGTCAGCTTGGAGAGGAAGCACAGCTGCTCCCTCCTAACCCCAGCAGCTTAACCCTGACACTTCTTCCACCAAACCCAGGGTGATGCTGGGAGAACCCCCTCACTGACACCCCTGGTATCAGCCCCTTCGAGCCTGCAAGCAAAGCCCCTTTTTCCATGCTCAGTATTACAGCTCCCACTGTCTAAATTCGTATGCCTAACTTTCGCTCCTGGGAAAACAGAGATGAATCCAAAGCGGGAACACTTTGCAACATCCGTTGACAACGCTAACTGGTGCTTGACGTTAAAGAAGAAAGTAGCGCAAAGTGTTGTGATTTGCGTGGATAAAGGCAGCCTAACACGAGCGTGCTCGGCACAAAGCTGATGAGCCTGCTGCTGCCTGCTCCAGCGCCCAGCACAAAGCACACAAGGCAAAAGTTTGAGTCACTAACCAGAAATCAGCCAGCCAGCATCTACTCAAAACTAAGATATTCATTTAAGCAAAATAATTTAATTTAAATTACTGCAAGAGACAGGAAATCCCTCAGCATATCACTTTAATCTTCCCAAACTGCTCCATTCCCTCAGAAGCAAAACACAATGATCCTAACTCTAACTAAACAGTTTAGTGTGAAAAAAACACTGGATTGAAAAATGAAAGAGTTGAAAGACTTGTGAAGCAAACAGGACCAAAAAAAAAAAAAAAAATCCAACCTAAACACTACCCTTTAATCAATGCAGCACCTCAGGCTACAGCCCCACAACCAGAGCTGCCGTACACAGAGGTGGTTTCATCTTTCATTTCACCAATTCAATTACCTTTTGAAAAGCATATTTAGTTTCACTTGACTTTATGCAGATGTATTTCAGCTTTAAGCTAGTCCTTCCTCACAAGGTGCTGGGGAGAGGAAAACTGAGGGAAACAGAGACCACTGAGCCCTAGAGTAGTTTTACTTGATTTTTAAATACTACGAGCATGGCCAGACTGCAGCTCACACGAGCGAATCCCTGAACAAGCCATCATCCAAAGCTGACAAAAACATAAGCAATCACCTGCTTTTTCTTTTTTATTTCCAGTCCCTATTGGCCTAGCTTGATTCGAGCCTGCTTTATGGCTCTGGGCTCCTCCCCACACAGCCCATCGCCGGGAAAAGACCGGTGCCCCACAGTCCCTCTCGGGTCGGCCCTGCCCCGCAGCCAGCCCCAGGGAAATCCGCTCCCCCCTTCCCTCGCGGAGCCGTAGAGCGGCCGCCCCGACCCCAGCCAAAGCGCGGCCCAAAAGCCTCCCTCCGCCCCGGTCTCCCGTAAAGTCGCAGCCGGCCGAGGCGCCTCCCCGCGCCGCCCGCCCGCTACGCGAGGCCGCGGCTACGGCGCGGCCTAGAGGAGCCGCCGCGGCTCTTACCCGGCGGGCAGCGTCGAGAAGCGAAGCAGGCCCGGCCCCCGCCCTTCGCCGCCCGGCCCTCTACGCTCCTCCGCGGGGCAAAACGAGGCGCCTCCCCCCCGCGCCAGGAGAGCTTTTATTCATTTTATTTTTAAATTATCATGGCGGGGCTTTTTTCAGCAGGGGAGGGCCTAGAGTGTCACCCATCACTGTTGCTACTGGGAAAGGGTGAGGAGCAACGAGACCAGCACTCCTTAAATGCTGCCCACGCAGGGGAGGCAGGTCACATTTCAAGGCCATTTCATTCAGAAAAGCTAAAAAGCAGGCTGCTTATCACCACAAAAACCCACTTATTTCAGCTTCTGCGGGAGGGTTGGGGAAGAGCAGAGGAGCCGCCCCACCAGCAGTAGGCGCAGCCCAAAAGAAATGTAAAACTTTTATAGAAGTTACCGAACTAGTACTTACCATGTGATAATACAGGTTGCTCTAAGGAAAGCTCTACTGTGATCTCCTGACCCACTGGAAAGGAGGGGCTGGAGCTCAGCGCCTAGCATCGCTTTGCCTACACACCTGGACTGCCTGCCCTGCAGAGCCAAGAGCAGCTGACAGAGGAGCAGAACCAGAACAAACCATCATCATCTCCCAGCCCTGCAGATACAACCTCCCAGCACAGCTCTCCAGGCCAACCTCTGGAGTCAGCAGGGATACTCCTAAACAGCTTGTTTTGGCCTCTATAAAGCACAAGCAGAAACTTGGGAATCTTGCACACCATAACCTACTTTGCTGCCCTTTCTAAATCCCCAAGAGATTCACTACACCCAGCCTGGGTTAGCAGGGGGCAAGACCCTTGAAATATTAACGGAGAAATAATGAGCAGAATGGAGCATCCATTACAGCATCCCTGGGAACACACACTTAATAGACATCAAAATAGCACCTGATCTACAAGCAGAGGATCAAAGCATATTAATTGCTACAACAAACAAAGAATACAAACTGCTCTTCAGATTTTAAATATTGTGGGGATTTTTCTATACACAGATTAAGGAAGGAGGCATTTGCAAGCCTGTTTGGGAGCAAACTGTGGCAACATCGCACGAGTTCACAGAAATCCTTTCTATTTAAAGCTAAGCTTGCTGCTATAGACTTCCATAGGCTCACATATTTTTCCTCAATGAAGCCCAACCCAGCCAAAAGCGCCTTTAGCTCAGAAACCCAGTGCTAGGAGTACAAGGAACACCAGAAGCAACAGAGCCAGGAAATGTTATGCTAAAAAAGAAATTACTGTGAGAAAACCTTCATAGGTCCACCTTAAGAACATAATAACAAAAATACATCTATAAATGTTATTTTCTTCTGTTGTAAGTACAGTATATAACTTACCTGTTAAAAATCATAAACTGAACATGTAAAGCTATAAACAAACTCTCCTGAGTTAAACTACTTCCTTTTTGATATAAAATAAATGTTGCTATAAAAACAAAAAAAGCCTTAAATACAGGAAAAAATCCTGTTAACCTAAAAGGAGAACTAAAGAAGGCTAAAGCTTACTCTTTAAATTGATTATTTTATTATTTTTTAGGCTAAGACCAACATAGCCAGCTCTGATAAAAGCTATACAACAACAACAAAAAAATACTTACTGATTGCTTCACCAGAAAGCAGTTTTACTTAATGAGGAAGAGGTTGTGTGTGGATGAAAGATTTCTATCTGTCAGCAGTGCCTCTTCAACCTTTGATTGGCCTGTTTGAAAATCACTTTCCAATCAATCAACATCTTTGGCTACTTTAAGGTGGGAGGGACAGCTGGGGCAAGTTAATTAAAAGGGATGAGCACCTTCTCAGGTGCTCATCTGGTAGGTAGATAGTTGAGAGTCTTGGGGGTTTTCCACTGCTTGTTGTAGACTCTATTTATATTTGATTGTTTTAAGCGTAGGGGAACATCATTGTCTTTTTTGTTCTTGTTCTTAACCTAGGCAAACTTAAAGCTGATAGAAATGTAAGAGGTATGTTATGACCTGAATTTTTTTTTTTTTACTACAAAAGCAAGAAGAAAATGTGTTATTCTTCTGGTTTTTGGTGTTCTTTATGATATCTCCAGTAACATTGTGGTGTTCCTACCAGTTTCCTTCTGTTATTTCTGTGTATTCATGCATCAGCCATAAGGCTTGCACTGAGTGCTGTTGATAATAGATTACTGAAATTGTTGAGTTGGATTATTTTTAATCTTGCCTTAAATCTTTACCTTTAACATAATCTTTTTTTCAGTTCTGGAGTTTTTAAGTGCTTAGGTATCAGTAAGAGAGCAGCTATAACTGGATACACAGGGTAAAGCAGTACATAAATAAGAGTTTTACCTTTTCAGTCCTATTCTGCTAGGTTTTTACTATGGCTTGTAGCTTCTCAGTGTCATGATTGGCTGGATTAGCAAAAGTAAAGGTCTCCCAAAATACACGAGAACTGTTCATAAGCAAGCATGCAACATTACAAGTTTTCTACTTGGGAAAAAAAAAAAATTTTTAGAAATGAAGTCTTTAACTTGTCTTGTGATCTTCAGGTTTTGCTTGTTTTGTGAAATGTTTTTGAGCTAAAGCAGAAGTTCAAGGAGGTACTTCTATCTTAAGCTAAATAATTCCTTTTCTGTTCACGTGAGATGCTCAAAATGAGAATATAATACTTTCTTCCTAGATTAGCCTTACTTTTGTCAATCTAGTCTTCTAATAAATAGTTGATCTTCTCTCCTTCTGTGTATCAGATCATAAGATAAATACAGGGCTGGGTCAGTGAAAGCCCTGATCTGAAGTATCTGCCCTTAAAGGCAGGTAGACATCTAAATAAAGTAGTCTTGTTTATGCCTTATAGTTGTTGGTGGTGAGGCTTCAGTAAGCAATGTCTAATGTAGACAATGCATTAAATAATCTACAGTTGTCTAACCTTTGCTTCTTTAAATACAAATCACTGAAAGGGAAACAAGAACCTATAGAGACTGTCCAGTATGATCTCAATTTGGGTAAGTCTCCTTATTCCTCTCGTGGAGGAATATACTGAGAGCTCTGGCTCAGGGGTTGGCTGTGATGCTGGGAGATGAACTGGAGTTATCTGTGTTGAAGAGGGGACTACATTTATTTTCAGGAGTCATTAATGATGCATGCAGCTGTGTAGTGCCATTTAACTATTTGAGAGTTGTTGGTTGTTTTTGTGGGTGGGTTTTTTTTTTCTGTGACAGGCCTGGAAGCATTTCTTCCTTACTTTTTTTCAGTTCTCTTTTTCAAGTTATTTGTAGAAGTTATATGTATTTATTGTAGGCCAGAGGGGTACCTGGCCTTTTGTAGTTTCTAGTCCAGCAGGATCCATAATTTCTTTTCTGCTTACCCTCACTAATGTGTTCTTGCAGCTCTCCACTACTTTCTCCCCTGAGCTCTCTGATTTTTCTGCCTGCCTCAGAGCGCTTTGGCAGCACGCAGCCCATCCATTCATCCCAAGCCTGAGGTACTGCTGATCCCTAGGTTGTGCTGTTTCTATCCCTTCAGAAAGTACTGCTCCCTTCCTTCAAATCCCCAAATCATCCTTTTCTTTATTCTCTATTTCTACTGAATGCCTTGACACAAGGGCTTTCATTTCTACAAACCCCCATGGCTGTGACCCCACTCTTAGTCTTTCTCAGCTCTGTGAGAGCTGGAAGGTGGAAACGTTGGCTGGTCTTGATTCTCTTCCTAATTTCTGTGGTATCATTTGCTCACAGATTTGGTTGAGTTGCTTTCTTGTTCTGCCCAAGTCTTTTAAAGTGATGAGTTTTTATAGAGCTGGTACACAATTTATCAACACTACATCAGCTTCCCTGCCAAGGACTGTCATGAGGCTCTATACATTAACTGATCTCCACCTTAAGAGCCTTTTTCCCTCCTGCCCTTATAGGAGGGCTATTCAGGACTGCACATTTTGGGTAGTTAGAAGCTGTTCTCTGACATCTGGCTTAACTGAATATGCATCTTCCTGGCTCCCTCGTGCTTGTCTTAAGTTTCCGTGTCTCTCTTGCCTCCATGGCAACACTTCCAGGCTGTCATCAGAGTGCTGCTTCATTCTCATTTTGCTCAGCTAACCATGACAAGCTTTTTGAGCTCCTGGTTTCTGTTCCCCGGTCATTTCTGCTCTGCACTGCCTGTGGTCAGAGGTCTCTTTCCTGAAGAGGTGTGATGAGCAGCGCGCAAATTACTTCAGGCATGTCTTCCTAGAGATTTCTATTTGAAAGATCCGTAAGGGTATAACTTTTCTGGTATAGAATTTGGTTTTATTTACCTCCCTGCTGACATTCCTGCGGCTGTCTAGGATAGCCACTGTACAATCATATGATGAGCTTGCAAATTGCTGCAAAAATCTTGATTACAGTTCTTGGAGTATGTTTAGTAATTTTTTTAACCAAACCTGGAACCACCTCTTTAGGCAATCAGCAGAAAACCTTTCCAGGGTTTATCCATTTTGCCTTCCTCCAAAACACTGAGGCAGAGCGTGCTAGTGTTTCTAAGCACAACAAGTTAAAAAATGCTGCCCAGACACAGAAAAAGGTGAGCCCCACACACAAGGGCATGGTGATGCCTGTAGGACACTGCCAGGAGGATGCTTTATCCTGGACTAGGCTGACTGAAGTTCTCTCCACTGTGTAGACACGCTGATAATCTTTCTGCATCTTAGTTCCCTTCCCCAAAAGGGGGTTGTGCAGCACACGTGAGAAGACCATAAGATAATTTGATGCTGCGATAATGCGAGCGCACAGGGAAGTGGGAGACTTACCCTAAAGCCTTAGTTAAATGTTTCAATGAAACACTTGCAAAATACTTCACAATGCTTCTTTAGATAGAAGCTGCTGTAGGATTGTAAAGCATTGTTATAAAAATTATTTCAGGTGATTGTATCTGCATCCTGTTGCAGCTGAAGTTCTGGCTACAGAAACAGGACTTGAATGACACCCGAGTTAATAAGATGGGGATTATAGATACAGTTTGCTGCAGACACGTACGTACAGAGAGAGATGATTGCAACTCTTTGAGGCCAGAAGACTGTCAATGTTCTTTCTTAAGGATTATGCAATCTATTCAATAACTTATTTTTTTAGATAGCTCTGCTTTGGAGTACTTGTACAGGAACCAAAGATTAATTAGTTTTATTTTCTTTCACTCTACAGTGTTGTTGCCATGAATGCCCTCAATGCTAAAATGATTTTTTTTTTCTAGTAGGGCAAATCTTCCTCTAGTATTTGTCCAACAAATGCACCATTACAGGTTAAAATTAAAGTAGCTTTTGTTGCTGCTAAATAACAGGCAGTGCAGAAAGACAGATAAAACCATCCCTTTTTGATAATCCTGTTCTCCATGTAAATCCAAACTGGGGAGGAGATAGTCTGAGATGAGAACAAATTGGGAAGAGCTCGCAGACTGTCTGATCTCTTGTCTGCTTTGCAAAAAAGGAATCAGATTAATGAACGTAATCAGATTAAGGCTAATCAAGGGAACATTTCTGGGGGGCATCAGAACTCTGCTGATACCAAAGAACCATGTGGAAAATCAACATCAAGGGCCTAACATTGCTCTGCTGTGTAACTTAATGGGAGCAAATAAGGGCTTTCAAAGAAGTCCCGAGTGCTGGCAAGAGGAACGTGGATTCCCAGAGGGCAAAAAGACTTGAGGGAGCTGGGAAGTGCCTCTAAGTCCCTGGTTTGACGCACATGCTGCTTGGGGTGACTGACTTGCAGAATCCTTCAGCAGGTTGGCTTGTGTAGGAGGGCAAGTGAGTGTGTGGGCTTTATAGAGACAGGGGTTAAATCTACCTAAAACTATCTCTGCTGTTAGCCTGCTGTGTTTTGTTTAAAATAACAGTGCTGAAGGGGAAGGAGAACTTGCACTGAAGGGGCATAGACAGAGATGACCAAGGTTTAGAAGAGAGGGAGAGTGATGAAAGGGAGTTATACCTGAAAAAGGAGGGGTCAAAACAGAAGTAAAAAGAGGGGACAGAAGGGGAGATGATCGAGCAATATTAGGTCCTTAATGGTAATTTTCCATTTCCCCCTGTAAACAGAGCAGTGTGCACCATGCTGGTGCAGCAATGTACCACCAGTTCCTGAAGTGGGAGTACAAAGATCTATGGGTCTTTGTCAAAGAAGCATTTCAAGTTTTCTAGGAGAAAGCAAATAAGAAGTGGAAGTGTGAAAAGGAGGAAGAAAAGAGATGAGGTCAAGAACTTGAGGGGGGAAAAGGTATTTGTGGTGTCTGTTCAGATCCATTTTCTATTATTTCAGTGCCAAATGTATATCAACAAATGCTTGTTGCAGAACTTGCCACTGTGTGCGATGTCTAAATCCTGCTGGCTGTTACTGACTCCCAGCCTGTGCTGGAATTGAGGGGGACGCTCTGGGTTTCTCCTTTCCCACGTGAAGTATCCCACTCTCAAAATACCCATTTTTTTTTTCTGTCTGCATTTATTACATTGTTTGGCTTTGAAGTTATCTCAGTTTCCTGGGGCAGCCAAGGGGATGGTTGATGTGAGGGCTTCAATACCAACAAGCAAACTCTTATGGAAGCAATACAAAATATTATGAAGCTTGAAACTGGTGCTGTCAGATTTTTTTTCCTTTCCCCCCTTTTTTTTTTTAAATGCCTGGCTAATTGCTCTGGGAATTGTCAGGTTCTAATTGAGGTTTTCTCCCTCCTTGGGATATTTATAGATTCTAGTCCCATGTGTCCCTTCTGAATCTAGTAAGCTGTGAGTGCGTGTTGTAGCTGTAGCCCTTTACCTGGGACATGTGACATCTCTTCTCTACTCATCACTGATTTTCTTCAATTTTTTTTGGCATTTGACTGTCTTTGGAAACATCTGTGGCTCCATAAAATGTGGTTCACATCAGTTGCTGGGATCAGACCCTGTTACTTGGGCAGGCCCATAAAACAAGGTTGTTTTAAGCTTTATTTCCATATAAAACACAGCTAAAATTTGAGGGGCAGAGGATGAGGCCCCCATTTTTTCTTTTTTTCTCCCCCTCTTATCTTCCATAATGGAACCACCTGAACAGATGTCTAGCATATCTCAAGGTGGTATTTCATTTTCAGATGGGTGAGGCAATTAAGCATGAGTGAAAAAGAAACAAATAACACCTTCCCCCCCTCCCCCCCAAACAAACCTAAAAAAAACCCCAACAACAAACAACTGAGGTGGGAGCTAAGGGGACATAGTTCCTGGCTGCCATGAAAGAACAGGTAGAGAATGACACAAGAGATGGAAAAGTCTTGGTGGTGGTAATAGGTGGCACAGGTCCTCTCGCAGAGTCCGCACGCTCCCAGCGAGCTCATGCCATGCTCCCAGGGGTTTGAATTGCCCAGGAGCAGGTGACTCCAGCTGCTAGCTTGTTCCCAGTTGATGCAAGAGTCGTGCAAATCTATGCAGGTCCATTGTCAGCTGCTCTTCTCTGGACAGCTGCTGAAAAGTTGTGTGCGCGTGTGAATTTTCGAGGCTTAATCTGCATTATATAGCGTGTGCTCGCCTGTAAGCTTTCTGCAGAGCTCTAGAGCATATGTGTCATGGAGGGTGAGACCAGAAAAGCAGATGTCCTGAACATGCCCCTCCTACTCAGGGATTAGAGATGCTCAGGGGAAAGCAGAGAGAAGCTGGGACACACCTCCCTGACTCACTGCCAGAGACAGCAGCAGCTTCTGCAGGTTCAATAGGCCTTGGCTCTCTGGTCAAATAAACCCCTGCAGCTCCATTTCCAGCAACCATCCCCTTCTTTTGGTTAAGCAGAGAGGAGGAGGATGGCCTATGCTGAGGAAGACAGGTAAGGTACTGTGAAATAGGGGATGCACAGACATTCAAGCTGGAAAGGGCGAGCAAAATGGCATTGCTTTTCCATGCCTAGTTTTCCTCTTCTTCCTACTGGGTGCTCAATAAATGCCAGGCGAGAGCTGCTCAGAAGTAAGCATCGTGTTATTGAAGAGGAATTTGGCCATCTGCCTGTGTCAGGAACTGCTATTATGAAATATGGCTATGGGCAGGTGACGCTGGGAGAGGTTATGGGTCAGAAGAGGTGGATATTATGGTATGGAGAAGCATAGGCTGCATACAGTAGTGCACCCCTCTGAAGTGTGGTGCTGTATCTGTCCCTTGGGCTAGAGGTGTTTTTTACAGGGGTTTGCTTTTCAACCAACCTGGAAGCACAGAGAGAGTGGAGTGTTGTGGGTTTGGTTTTTTTGTGACTTTTTTTTTTTGGGGGGGGGGGGGTTGTTTTTCATGCCATAAAAGATCTGTCATTGGTGGCAGTCCCATGCTTTGCAGCAGATGCGTTTCTCTTGCGGCTGACAGCAATCACAATAAAAGGGGATTGTGCGTTCGGCTGACGCGGTGATTTAATCCAAAGCGATGCTACCCAGCACTATTATTAGGTGTGTGGTGTTGGCGATGGAGTAGCTACAGGAGGCTTTGTGCTACGTGTATTAATTCTGGCTATCAAGAAGCTTGCACTGACCTCGAGCTCATGCAGTTCTAGGCTAAACGTTGCAGTTGGTGACCCACAGATACCTGCTGAGCAGGTATCTCCTTCATGTTCAGAATTTATCTTGTGCCTTTTGATCCTGTACAGCCACAACATTGCTGATAACGAAATGTTGCAAGCGGATTAATTTTGGCATCACTGTGCTCTCGGTACTGGGGACAGCTCTGAAGTTTCCAAAGCCTTTGGGATGGAGAGGGCCCTGTAAAGCCCCTGTGCACCTGCTGAAGCTCCTAGGCAAGAAGAGTTACATAGCACTGGAGTTTTACTTCTTTGGATGAGAAATATTTTAATGCCTTCTGTTTAGAAGGCAAAATATCCCCTCAAACTCAGCATAGCTCAGCCAATCCCAATGTCTTCAGCAGATATTGAATGGGATTCATCCCACACTGCATAGAATTTCTGGGGGTATAGGAATATTATCCTTTTTTCATGTTATTTTGCAAGGAAGTATGCACCTCTTAAAAAAAAAAATGAAAAAAGGGGATTAATGATCAAGAGTAAAAGCAGATACTGGTGACCTCATTATTTTCTCATGCCCGCCACAGGTACGTCAAAAGCTTGGGTATTACACTTAAATTCTCCCAGCTCCCTCCAATTTCTAAATGAGGATTACAGTTATTCAACAGAGAAATTGGAGGGAATCATTCATTAATATATGTAAAGCACTCTTAAAGCTTTTCTCTGGGAGCAAGGGATAATACAGTCAGTCAAGTGTAGGCTTCATTAATGTCACTTCCATAGCTTCTGCTTATTCCACTTGAAAAACACAACAATATGTTATGGGAGATGAACTCTTTCTTTTTTCCAGACTTTTCCATTGAAAATTATTTCAGCTAAATGACTCTGTTTTAATGTGCAAATATAGAAGTCGTATCTTCTCCTTGGATCACAGGTTTGTGACATACTTGGTGTTTTTGACATCACAGTTTGTAACTAGGAACATAAGTTTGATGTATGAGACATTGGAGAGGACTTACATCAGGAGCTGGACAGTTAGGAGATGAAGAAGCTCACAGAAGATACCTGTGCAGTAACTACTCATGTTGTCAGTATAAAGAAGGAAAAACATAGAATTGAGATCCTCTATTTGAATATTTGATGCTCCAGTTAGAAGAACCAATTGTAAACTGACAGTCAAACCCTCTTCATCAATGGTCCAGGACCTCCTGGAGCATAGAGCACCTCTTTGAAATCTGTTCTGTGTGTCCTCTAAGGCTGCAGACAGCAGAGTCACAACATGACTAAGATTTACACCTCTGGAAGGAAGAGACGAGATTTAAAAAAGAATAATTCATGAAGCAGGCACTGACTGCTTATCAGCATCTACAGTTAGTTTTACATCACCTACAACCTTGCAGTAGCTGATTCTCTCACCCCTTAAACAGACCAGCTTTTCATATATACAGCCCATGGCCCCTACCTGTGTTGGTTCACTCCATGACCCAGTCCTCTACCAACTGCAGTCATTACTTCTGCTCATCGATAGTAATGATTGAGTTGCCACCAAGAAAAGGTAGGAGAACCCTGGCTTTTGAAGAGAGTCCAATCAGCCTTGGTATTGACTTTCAGAAGATATCTGCACTGTCCTATTGGAAACAGGATTATGAGATTATTCTGCTATTGATTGTGTTTCAAAACTGTGATTAATGATTCTGATGAATACTGGACTGACTGGACTAAAAATTCAAGTCCTCTCTTGTTCCACAAGACACATACATCTCAGGCAGTGTAATGCCAGCTTCTATCCCACCTTCCAGTGATGTGCCACAGGGCTGGATAAGGCATTTTTTACCAAGCTATCTGAGCAACCCCCCTTCTTCAATGAGATAGCCCAGGAGTCCAAATTCCTTCTTTGAATTTCAGCTTTCATAGAATCACAGACTGGTTTGGGTTGGAAGGGACCTTCAAAGCTCATCTAGTCCAACTTCCCTGCAGGGAGCAGGGACATCTGCAACTAGAGCAGGTTGCTCAGAGCCCTGGCCAACCTCCCCTGCAATGGTGCCA
>JANIJG010008095.1:17522-28244 GCA_024611175.1 Megaceryle torquata | reverse complement strand
AGGGCGGGGGGGGGCGCAGCCGCCCCTCTGCCGGTGGTGACAAGATGGCGGCGGCGGCGGCAGCGGCCTCGCGCGGCACGGGGATCCCGCCGGGACGACAGGGGGCGCTGCTGCGCCGGAGCCGCCGACACCCGACCGACGGGGACGGAGCGTCGCCTGAAGGGACGGGGCGGGAGCGCGCGTGCGCGGGGAGGGGGCGGGACCAGGGCGCGGGGGGCGGGGCCAGGGTGTCCCAGTGCTCCCAGTAATACCAATGATTGCAGCGCTCCCAGCGAGTGCTCCCAGTACTCCTCGTAACATCAGTGAGTGCTCCCAGTAATACCAGTGCTGCTAGATATTGTAACAGAGCTCCCGGTGATCTCAGTGCTCTCAATAATCCCAGTAATAATCCCAGGTCCCAATAATACCAGCAACAGCTCCCAGTAATCCCAGTGCTCCCTGTAATACCAGTAATCCCAGTGCCCCCACTGCCCCAGTGAGTGCTCCCAGTAACCCAATGCTCCCAGTAATCCCACTGCTCCCAGTGCTTCCAGTGCTGATGGGTACAGGAATAGAGCTCCCAGTGCTCCCAGGTCGGGGACCTGTGCTGGATCTGGGACCCAGTGTTCCCCCCAGTCCGGGACCCCACCCCAAGCACTGGGAATCCACCCAGTGGCATCTCCCCAGGTACTGGGAATCCTTCCCAGTAGGGACCGCCAGTCTGGCACCTCCCCCTCCCAGGCTCTGGGAATCTCCCCATTGGGACCCCCCAGGCACTGGGAATCCGTCCCAGTAAAGCCCTCCCAGTGGGTGGGGACACCCATGTAGATAGGCCAGGAGTTGGGTGCTCCAGTTGCCAACCACCTGTGGGACACTGGAGGTGTTGGGGACTGGGTGTTGGGACGGGTGGGCTCTCACAGTTTACCAGGGCCATACCAGCTCACCAGGGTTGTGCCATTTTACTGGGACTCTCCTGGCTTACTGGGACTGTGCCAGCTCACCGGGACTGTGCTGAGTCACTGGGTTTAATGGCTCACCAGGGTCATACTGGTTTACTGGGATGGCACTAGCCTACTGGGGCCATACCGGCTCACTGGGGCCATACCAGCTCACTGGGGTTGGACTGATTTCCTGGGACCAGTTTGGCCTACTGGGCTTTTACTGGCTCACTGGGGCTGTGACAGTTTACTGGGACTGTACTGGCTTACTGGGACTGTGCCAGTTCCCTGTGACTCTGCTGAGTCACTGGGTTTAATGGCTCACCAGGCTCATACTGGTTTTCTGGGACCGTACCAGCTCACCAGCACCA
Organism: Megaceryle torquata; assembly: GCA_024611175.1. Classification (NCBI taxonomy): domain Eukaryota; kingdom Metazoa; phylum Chordata; class Aves; order Coraciiformes; family Cerylidae; genus Megaceryle; species Megaceryle torquata. Next base: position 26,956 of record JANIJG010008095.1, on the reverse strand, counting down.
TACTGGCTTACTGGGACCATTCTGGCTCACCAGACCTGTGCCAGTTCACCATACTGGCTCACTGGGACTGTGCTGAGTCACTGGGTTTAATGGCCCACCAGGGTCATACTGGTTTACTGGGATGGCACCAGCTCACTGGGTCTGTACCAGCTCACTGGTGTTGGACAGGATCACTGGGACCAGTTTGGCTCACTGGGGTTTTACCAGCTTACTGGGACTGTGCCAGCTCACCAGGGCTCTGCTGAGTCACTGGCTTTAATGGCTTACCAGAGTCATACTGATTTACTGGGACCGTACCAGCTCACTGGCACCATACTGGTTTACTGGGACCATACTGTCTCACCAGACCTGCACCAGTTCACCATACTGGCTCACTAGGGCTGTACCAGCTCAGCAGGACCATACCAGCTTGCTGGGTTTGATGGCTCACCAGGGTCATACTGGTTTACTGTGACTGTACCAGCTCACCAGGAACATACTGGTTTACTGGGACCATTCTGACTCACCAGACCTCTACCAGTTCACCACACTGTCCCCCTAGGGCCATACCAGCTCACTGGAGTCCCGTGCTGGGCTGAGGACGCTGGTGCCAGATCTGGGGGTGCGGAAGAGCCCCTCCCCAACCAGGCCCATCACCTCGTGGGGCGGTGGCACTGGTCCCAGTACCGGGCAATACTGGTTGTGCTGGTGGTGGCCACGCGGCCGGATTGTTCCGGCACAAAGGCTCCTTGTGCCGGTGGCACCCGGGTCGCTGCCCCAGTAAGCGGGACTGGGGCCAGCATGACCCCGTGACTGGCAGGGCCCCTACTCTAGTGGACACCCCAGTGCTGCCAATGGGGATAGGAGGACCCCCCCCAGTGCCGGTAGTACCCCTTCACTGCGTGTCCCCCCCACCCTGCAACTGGAGCTGGGCACTGGGCCACCTTCCCCTGAACTGGGAACAAAGGGGCATTGAGGGGTCCTGGCCATAAAGGATCCCTTGTTTGGGCTGCTGGGGGCGGGGGGAGGGGTGGCACCCACACAGAGCCCCCCGGACCCTCCCCAACTCCGACCCAACCTCCCGGGTCTGCCTGGGGGGCTGGAATGGTTGGAATGCCCTGGGGAAGGGGTGCCCCGTACCCCCAGTATGCCCAGCACCCCCAGCTCACCCCAGTACACCCAGCACCACCAGCATGTCTGACACTGCCAGTATAAGGTCCCCAGCACTCCCAGCATGATGCTGGAGAGTCCCAGCTGGGGCTCTGGGGTCCCCACAGTGGTGCTGGGGGTCCCAGTGCAACTCGGGCCGAGTGATACTGGTACCGGTGCCCGGTGCTGATGCAGGTGCCCGGGGCCGGTGCTGATGCCGGTGCCCGGTGCCGCTGCTGGATTGGCTGGCCCGGGGCCGGTGCTGATGCCGGTGGCCGGTGCCGGTGCCGGTGCCGGATTGGCTGGCCCGGTGCCACCTGGCTCCTCCCCAGCCCCCTGCGGCTATAACGGCCCCGGGCGGCGCCGGCCCCGCTCCCGCAGCGCCCCGGACACCGGAGCCGCAGGGATGGCCCAGCCCCGCAGGTCAGCCCGGGGACAGCGGGGACCCCGGGGACGGAGGGGACGATGGGGACAGTGGGGACCTCGGGGACCCTGAGGACAGCAGGGCTCCCGGGAACGGTGGGGACCCCGGGGACAGCGGCACCCCGGGGATGGAGTGGACGCCGGGGACAGAGGAGACCCCAGGGATGGTGGGGACCACGGGGACAGTGGCACCCCGGGGATGGAGGGGACCCCGGGGACAGCAGGGACCCCGGGAGACCTCGGGGACAGAGGGGACGCTGGGGACAGAAGGGACATCGGGGACAGAGGGGACCCTGCCTCTTCTGCCCCCAGCCTGGGTATGTGGGGGGCGAAACAGTGGCACCGGGACCCCAAGAGTGGCCACTGCGGGGACCCGGGTGGCATCTCCTGGCACCTCGGGGGGGGTCCCGGGTGGCATCTCTTCGGCAGGGGCAGGGCCAGGACACATCTCGTTGGGTCCCCTCCAACCCCAAACCCTGCGCAGAGCTGGAGTGACACCACTCCCCTGGGGAGGGGACCCTGCGGGTGATATGGGGGGGTTTGCAGGGGTAGCAGGGGTTCCGGGGTCCCCCCCAAAAGCCATGTCCCCCCTCCACAGGGCCCCAGCATTAGCCGTGGTCATCCTCCTGGTCCTGGCCACCGTGACGGCCGATGGTAAGGGGGTGGGGGGGGCTCAGGGTTGGGGTCCCAGAGGGTGCTGAATTGGGGGTCTACTGGGGCCCCTCATGCCTGGTGCCCCCGGGTTCTGGGATGTGCCCTCCATGTCCCCACAGAGCCCGTGAGTGCCCTGGATGTGGCTCTTTCTGACGAGGGACAGACACCAGGTAGGGGGAGGTGGCCACAGCTGGGCCACCATCGTGGGGGAGGTCCCCTGTAACCCACGTAGCCCTTCCCCCCCTCCCCCCAAAAGCCCCATGACACACACACACCACACCCCCACACCCCCCTCCCCAAAGCATCACCCTGCCAGGAGCTGCTGCCTCCGTGCCTCTGTTTCCCTCTCAGGCATGGCCGGGGGGTCAGAGGCTGGCAGGTGGGGGTCTGGGGGTTGTGGCAGGGGGAGGTGGGCGCCGGGGGATCACATTCACGTGCCCATCTCTTCCAGAGCCCGTCAGCCCTGCCAAGCTGGAGGCCTCTGGAGAGAGTGAGTGTTGGGATGGGGGATGTGGCAGCATCGCCTGGGGGGAACTGGGCACGGCTTAGGGGGATGACCCTGTGGGCTGTGCCAACCCCCCCATCTCCCCCCTGACCCCCTTTTTCTCCCACAGGTGATCTCACCACTTTGGCCCAGCGCCTGGGCAAAGGTAGGGCCGGGGGCACCACTGGGCCCTGGTCATATGGCCACCAGCCCTGCCCAGTGGGCACAGGCCCCCCTGAGCACTGGGACACCCCAACATGGTCATGGACCCTGACCAGGGGGCACAGACCCTGCCTAGTGCTCATAGACCCCCCAATATGGGCATGGACCCTGACCAGGGGGCACAGGGATCCTCCCTGAGCACAGAGAACTCCCCACCATGGGCATTGATTCTGCCCAGTTCTCAGGGACCACCCAGCATGGGCACAGTCCCTGCCCAGTGGGCACAGACCCCCCCCACCCCATGCTTAGGGCCCCCCCAACACAGGCACAGCTCCCCCAGGGGGTGCCCCCCGGTACCCCCTCACCTGTGTCCCTCAGGTCTGACCTCGCTGGGCTTCAGTGGTGCCAGGGGGTCCCCTGCTGAAGATGCGACCCCCGAGTCCCTGGGCAGTGACTCCTCCAGCAGTGACACCCCCGACAGCAGTGCCTTTGGAGTGGGCACCCTGCCCGGGGAGGCCCGGGGAGGTAGGTGCCAGGGGCTGCCTGGGGGTGTTGGGTGTCAGGGGTGGCTCAGGATGGTGGGTGCCAGGGGCTGCTCGAGGGGGCTGTGCCCAGCACATTGGGTGCTGAGCTCCCTGCTCCCTGCAGGTCCCATCGTGGATGTCCCTGCCCAGTCCAACGAGTCAGAGGAGGGTGAGGTGCCCCTGCCCCCTCCCCACCCCTCAAACTCAGCATAACTTGGGGACACCCCATGACTGGGGGGGTGCCCCATAAACTGGGCGTGGCCCATTCATGGAGGATGCCCCATAAATTGGGAGTGCTTCATCGGGGGGACACCCCATTAATGGGGGGGGGGCAGTGCCTGCCCCCAGCCCTGGCATCTCCTCTTGCCCGCAGGAGGGGAGCGCGACCTGGACTCGGAGGAGGCCCTGGGCTCCCAAGGTGACCTTTGGGGACAGGCTGCGGGTGGCACCGGGCAGGGCAGGGTGGTTGGCAGGTGGCCGGTGTTGGGAGGGAGTCTGATGCAGCTTCTCCCTCCTCAGGGATCTGAGATGGTCCAGCTGGAGATGACATCACCCCCTCCCCAGCTTCCCTGCTGCCACCGCACATCCTCAAGTCCCCACTGTGGGGTGGGGGCCGTGGAGGTGGCCGGACCCCTCCACGTGGCCCCTGGGGCTGGGGGCTGTGAGCAGAGCGGCCCCATCCCCATCCCACCCCCCCAATAAAAGTCCCTGCAGCAGCTGCGTGGCGTCATGGTGCTGAGTGGCACCCACGGGCACCCCAAATGGGTGGTCGCACCTCAGCACCCCCAGCGCCTCACCTGGGCAGTGCCAGGAGGGTGCAGGATGCAGGTACTGCCCCCCCCAGTAAGCGTTTGGGGGTCCTGCCAGCCACGGGCTGGTGGTTGGAGGGAACCGGATGCTCAGCACCAACTGGGGAGGGGATGTGGGTGGGGGGTGGGTGCAGAACCCCAGCGAGGTCCCCACTATCCCAGGGCTCCCCACGTGACCATCCTGTAGCCGGCGCTGGCTCTGTCCCCATGTCCCCAGCCCCGGGGTGGTTGCATCGTGCGGGGCTCCTCCACTGGGGGACCCCAGCACCCTCGGTGGCACCATCCCCACCACCCCCAGCACCTCTGCCACCCACCCGAAGTCACCCCTGCCCCAAAGCCTGCCCCTGAGGACCCCCAACCAACAGGGACTCTGCTCCGGGCACTGGGAAAGTGCCATCATGCTGCCCATGGTTCTGGGAATGATCTGGGGGACCCTGTGGGGCTGTGCAGAGGTCCCTGGGTGGCAGAGTTATGAAGCAGCCCAGTGGCCTCTCCACCCCGAGCCCCATTTCCATGTTGCAGTCCCTTTCTGGGACCCCCTCCTGGGCTGAGTGTGGTTTGGCCCGGGGGGGTCCCCCCACCTTCATCATCGTCCCGGTGCTGCCGGCAGCTCCAGTTACTGGTTGCCATGGGCAGAGCTGGTGCAAGGGGGGCCCGGTACTGCCCCCAGACACTGCCTGCACCGCGGTGCCGAGGTGCCATCTCCGTGACCCACCCCCACCCCGAGGAGAGCAGAGCACCGGGAGGGAAGAGCTTCACCCTTGGTGTTGTCCCCTAAATGTGGTGGCACCACTGGGTCCTGCCCAAAGGCTGCCAGCCCCTGGACAAGGGCCAGGGCCACCTTGAGCTGGTCCCACTCAGGACACCCGGGAAATGTCCCATCTGGAGAGAACAGGAGCAAGGACCTGTCACCCTAAGTGTCCTCGGGCAACGGGGGTGGCTGCTGGATGGTGTCCTGGGGGGATTTGTTACTGAACCCATGTCGAGCAGAAGTTGCTGCCAGAAGAGCTGCTGGCCCAGGGTTCATCGTGTTGGGGAGGGTGGATCTGTCACTCCAGGGGTCAAACCAGAAACCTGACGTCCCAAGTTCATGGAATCATTGAACGGTTTGGGTGGGAAGGGACCTCCAAAGGTCACCTGGTCCAACCCCCCTGCAGGGAGCAGGGCCATCTGAAACTAGAGCAGGTTGCTCAGAGCCCTGGCCAACCTCCCCTGCAATGGTGCCAGGGATGGGGCAGCCACCACCTCTCTGGGCAGCCTGGGCCAGGCTTGCATCACACTCACAGAGAATTTCTTTCCAGTATCCAATGTAAATCTCCCCTCTTTGAGTTTGAAACCATCATTCCCCTTCCTATCACTACACCTCCTATCAAAGGTCCCTCCCCAGCTTTCCTGTAGCCTTCTTGAAGTCCTGAAAGGCCCCAAGGTCTCCCAGGAGCCTTCTCCTCTCCAGGCTGAACATCCCCAACTCTCCCAGCCTGGCCTCCCAGCAGAGGGGTTCCAGCCCTCAGATCATTGTTGTCACCTCCTTTAGACCTGCTTCAACAGATCCATGTCTTTCCTGTGCTGAGGGTCCAACACTGCAGGTGGAATTTTGACATAAGCTGCTGTCATTTTACTTCTTGCCTGGAATATGCCTGTGGGTGTGACCCACTGCCCACCCCGCAGGAGAGGAGAGTGTGAATGAGAACTGCATGTCTAGCCTCCTGTACTGGAATCGCAAGGTATTGAGAAGGTGGATATTTGGGGTGTGTTATCAGTCCCAGAAGGAAGCACAGGGAGCTGATGACACTCAACACTTAGGAAGTCTGAGTTCCCCATCTCTGTGGGTGATGCCTGCCCCGTGTCCTCGTAGTCTACCTATTGCAGAGGACACTGTCTGCTCCATCATCAGCACAGCATCCCACCCGTGCTGTGCAGGTGCCCTTGGACTTCCATCCTCTTGGACATCTCCGTACACATGCATATAGGCTGCAATTTCTCAGTCTAACTGTGCTTTTGTGTTCACTCAGTAATTCTGGAGAGACCAGGGTTTATCAAAAGCAGGAGTGGTTATGCCTTGTGACATTTCTGTGATCTAACTATCATCAGCCATTCTTCCACTAGAGAATGAAACTAGCAAAGAGGATTGAAATGATTTGCCTCTAGCCAGGGTTAAAATGTATGAGATTAAAAGCAAAACAACTCCAATAAAAACAATGAAGCTCTTATTATTTTAATTTTAATGAAATTTCTTTTTCTTTGCACCTTTTCAGGACTTTTATTTGTTGAAGCTTGTTCTCTGGAGGGGTTGACAGCCTCACTGACCTCTTCTCCTTTTGCAGAAATAGCTACGAGGTGTATAAGGAAACAGCAGATTGGTTACGTGCTCGAACCATCCAGCGCCCGAAGACTGCCATCATCTGTGGGTCTGGACTGGGAGGTCTGGCTGATGTGCTGGATAACAAGACAGTCCTTCCATATGAGGACATCCCTCACTTCCCACGGAGCACAGGTTAGCCCAGCCCAGGGCATCAGCATGGATTCATAGAATGGTTTGTGAGGGACCTTAAAGAACATCTAGTTCCAATCTACCTGCCATGGTGGGGGGGAGGAGGGATGGGGGGGTGAGACACCTCCCACTACACCAGGTGGTTCAAAGCCCCATCCAACCTGGTCTTGAGCACATCTAGTGATGGAGCATCCACAGCTTCCCTGGGCAACCTCTGCCTGTGTCTCACCACCCTCAGAGTGAAAAACTTTTTCCTACTTTCTAACCTGAATCTACCCTCTTCCAATTTAAAGCCATTTGGGCCGACCCCAATCTTGGGAGCCTGCGACAGCCTTACAGAGAGATAACTCGAGGCAATGTGCACCATTTGGCAGCGGTTTGCAAACTGGTCCCTCAGTGCTGAAATGTGTTCACAATAACAAAAACATTATGTATTTCTATGCAATGATATTTATCTGAATTTCACCTCACAGTTTTGCAGTGCTTGGCCCCGCTATAACTGCATAATTAACTGACAAACCCCTCTCAAGTCAAAGCCCTCTAGAGCTGTAACTGCAGTGACGCTCTGTTAATTCCCAGTTGCAGGACACGCTGGTCGATTGGTGTTTGGGGAGCTGAACGGACAGCCCTGCGTGTGTATGCAGGGACGCTTCCACTATTACGAAGGGTATTCTGTCAGCACGGTGAGTTCTTCTCGAGAACGGTGCTCACGTAGCAGGGGGCAGAGCAGGGCTGCACAAGTGGCCCCTTGCTTCAATACCTGGTTGCAGGAGGTCAGTCTCTGCACTGAACCTGCATTGCTCTTGTGATGAATCTTGCTTAGATTTTTAGGTTTCTTCCCCAGAAATACAGCTAGGAGTTCAACCAAGGGGTAACTGCTTCTGCCAAGGGAAGCTGACACTGTGCGGCCACGCAAAGTGACCGGCCCCCCTGTACTGTAGGGGAAGTAGTGTATCACACAAGGCAGATTGATTTACATGCTTTAACTCGGGTATTTTAATTGTGATTTTTATCAGCAGCCAGGAAACTTTGAGCGATAAGAATAATCTATTTTAATCTTCTTGTGCATTTCTATGGTTTGCAGCTTTTTATTTTTTCCTCTAGAAAAAAAAAAAACCTCCTTGGCTGGTGTAACTTGGTACCATCCCCCACTTATACTCGCATATAAAGGGACGTGAATACTTGTGTTTACATATGTGTATGTTAGGTAATATACATTTCTGTCCCAAAACACAATAATATTTATTTACTAACTAATAGTGTTGTGTCTTCTTTTTTTATTTAGGTGGCTTTGAGGTTTTTATTGTGGCTGAGGTCACTTTGCATTTGGATATACACAGTAATATGTGGCACCACTCAGATTTGTATAGAAAGAAAAATATTATAAATGCACTTGATACTAAACTAGGGTTATCTAAACATGCTTGTCTATTTAAATTAACTCATTTTTTAAAGAAATGATGTCTCCAGTTGGGTTATTTTCTGCTCACAGCTTCTTTAGCATTTTAGAGCTAGGAGATATCATCCCAATTCCTTCTGGACTCCTTAAAATCACAATATATTTTTTTCCCATTCCTAATTATTCCTTAACTTTGGATAGGCAGGTCACTCCAGTGAACTAATGTGAATAAAATGAAATGAATAAGGTAATCCCTATGTTTCTGTAAATTTTAAAGAGTCAGTTTATCAATTAGATCCATAAATAGTTACTTTAATCAGCCCAGTGGTTTGATCTCTGCATGACCTTGGCAGCGAGGAAGAAATTATCTGCATATTCTTTTTGTACTACTTCTATTTTACCTTAGTGCAACTGTGGGCTTGAATTTTAATGGTATTCATTCCAAGATTAGGTTTTAACATATTTTAAAACCATTAAAATTTTATTTCATTTTAAGGAATATTTAAATTTTGAGACAACGTTTTGTGTCCTTGCAGCCTCGTATAGACCCTTCTCTGCATCATAGCCACAAATTGTGATACTACAAATGTAGTAGTAACAACTGTCTAGGAACTGAGGTACTCGTTGCATATATGCCTCTGGTTCTTGCAGGTCACCTTTCCCATCAGGGTCTTCTTTCTCCTGGGGGTGGAGATCCTAATTGTCACAAATGCTGCTGGGGGACTGAATCCCCACTTCCATGTGGGAGACATCATGTTGATAAGAGATCACATCAGCTTGTTTGGCTTGGGAGGTCAAAATCCCTTGCGGGGACCAAATGATGAGAGGTAAGAAGGCATCAGCTCCATGTTACCAGTTCATCCTTCCTCCCCCCAGTTTCAGGACTGCCAGCTTCATCTGCTGAAGGACAAGTTAAAGCAGTAGTTGTGTGTGCTGTGCCACTTTGCTTCCTCTTACAAATCAAAAACAGGTTTATGCCCAAACCTCCAGAAGGTTTTGTTTCATAATAGTTGTCTTCTAATCCTTCTGACATGGTCAGTTCTACTGTCTGCTAGAGAGATCTGCTTTGGTCTCTTGTCAGTCCCTCTCTGCTAGTTCCTCTTACTTGAGCAAACTGGTGAACTGCAGCAGCTCCAGTCTGTGTTTATCAACTGCTGCTGTGATGGAACTGCTACCAGAGGCCAGGCAGGAAGTTGATAATAGAGAAAAAAACCTTTCAATTTACTGATAACCACCCTTGTATCTTAGAATCATGGAATGCTTTGAGTTGGAGACACCTTCAGAGCTCACCTAGTCCAACCCCCCTGCAGGGAGCAGGGACATCTGCAACTAGAGCAGGTTGCTCAGAGCCCTGGCCAAC
>JANIJG010008095.1:0-13456 GCA_024611175.1 Megaceryle torquata | reverse complement strand
TGTCCTGTCCCAACAGGCCCTGCTCCAAAGTCTGTCCCCATCTTTCTGACAGGCCCCTTGAAGTCCTGACAGGCCACCAGAAGGTCTCCCTGGAGCCTTCTCTTCTCCAGGCTGAACTCCTCCAATGCTCCCAGCAGAGGGGTTCCAGCCCTCCCAGCATTGCTGGGCTCCTCTGGCCCTGCTTCAGCAGGTTGATGATCCATATGATTCTTCCATGTTGACACCTGACTCGTAGAAACCTGCTTACTAATATCTGTGTATTCAGTGTGTGTGAGGAGTGCAGCTCAGCTTCTTACAAAGCCATTTTTCTTTGCAATAACATTTTTAGCCTAGGAAGAGAAGAGTCAAATGACACAGCACATCAGGACTTCTCTTAGCACAGCTGCAAAGAGTCTGATGTGTCTTCGGAAGAGAGACAAGGCATGCAGGAATCAGACCTGGGAGGTTTATTGTGCTGAGCAGGGCTGTAACTGTAGTGCTACCACCTTTAGCTGTTATATAGTTCAGAGAGAGCTGGGGTGGAGTGAGACAAGTGTAAGTGGTGAAGGTAGGATCATGATTTGCAGCCCTGGTGAGATCTTGGTGTAAATCCTGACTCATCCTGGTCTTTTCTTCTCCTACCATAGGCATGAGCACTGTCCCAGAAGTCATTGTTGCCAGGCATTGTGGCCTTCGAGTCCTTGGGATCTCCCTCATCACCAACAAAGTGGTGATGAGCTACGACAGTCAAGAGAAAGCCAACCATGAGGAAGTGCTGCGCATCTCAGTGGTCCGGGCTGAAGCCCTGCAGAAACTGGTCACACACCTCCTTGGCAAGCTGGGGGAAAGTTCAAACTCACCATGATCTCCAGCTGTTTATCACTCATATTGTCATGTGTGAAAACCAGCAAGTGCTGGGGGAGAGCTGTTGGTGAGACAGTCCATTTCTGCTCTCCTGGTTCTGAATAGACCTTTTGACCTTTGTCCCTGTGCTTTAGCTGCTCAGGCACAGAGGTTTGTTTTGAATTCTGCCAGAATGTTCCTCTTGTTAGTAGCCAGTGACCAGTGGCATCTGTCACTTAAACAGGGCCTGAGCTCTGTCAGATTCCCAATCCCCTATGTCAGCGATGAGCCCCTCATGAGCTTTCCATGCAGTTCCCCCTCATTCTGCAGAGTGTTTGGTGTTTCTCTCCTGTGCTGCTGCCTCTCTCATCTCAGCATATCCTGCCCCAAGTCTGCTCCCCAGTATGCACTGAGTCCCTCCACTGGGAACCAGGTCAAGAGATGGTCACAGGGCTTGGTGCCTGCTGTGGGTGCTTTGGTAGGGCCTGATCTGAAGCTACAAAAAGACTCTTGAGTTTTGGATGAGGACCTGGATACATAAAATGGGCCGTGCTAAAGGTGAGGTCTGTTTGGAATGAGTGATGCTGCAGAGCAGGTGAATTGCAATTGATTTTACAGCTTGGAAAACAATCACATCCCCATGCAGGGGTCGTGTTCCCTTGCCATCCCAGAAGGTCTCTACTCAGCACTCCCTCACACCTCTCTGCTCTTGAATCCAGTTTCAAATTGAATTCAAGTTTCCAGCCTTGAATCACTGTTGGCCTATTTAACAGGGGGTGAAAGTGCAGTTTAGGAATGAGGCGTGACCTGTCCATGCATAGTGTGAAAGTGGCCAAGCTGGAAGGAGGATCCAGGTCCAGCTTTGCCTGATTTTGTTCTTTCTGTTTCTGCATGTCTCAGAGAGCAGCAGCTTGAGCCACTTGTACTAATGACCAGTTACTTTTTGGTGTCCCAAGACAAAGGGGTCAGTTTTGACCCAGTGTTTCACCCCGGTTTTGCTCTGCTGCAGCCCCTGCAGCAGATATTGGAGCACCAATGGTTTGTGGGGTTTAGTGATGTGAAATTACAGTGGGAATTATTTTGGAAGAGGCATGATACTTTTCTGACTTTCCCGATCCTCTTACATGAGGAAATTGAGCATAGCAGTGAGAAAAGGACAAACAGAAGAGGCCACCACACTTTTACTAGCGTGCTGATGGTCTATCAAAGAAGGGTGACTGTTCACTCGAGCACTGCATTATTTATTGTCCCCCAAAGGTCAAGCTGAGCTGTGGATGCAGCTGGATGTGAAACAGTGACTGTAATTATTAGGTAACCTTTTTCCCTTCATTTATCTTGGAGTTCTCTGCAAAGCCCATCACTGTCACAGCTAAAGGTTTTCACTTGACACAGTGGTCTGAACTGAAGACACCCAGCTGGTCATGGAGAGCTCCCAGTCTGCCTTCCTAAATTTAGCTGATGGGTTGTTTACTGCCAACGCTCACCCTCCGTCACAGCCTTCAGCCTTCCGTGACATTTCTTCAGCTCTGGCCACACAAGGATCTTGTGGTCTGGTGACTTTTTTTCCAGATGGGTATTTGCTTGAAGCCCTTCATGCTGTGATTACCGGTGGCAACTGCTGTGTTAATGGTGGAGATGTTGCCGCCAGGTAGAACAGAGTTGTACTGTGCATGTTTTCCATGAAACGGTTGTACTTAAGGTGTAGGAGAGCTCTTGGTGTAGCCACACTGTCCCCTTCTCTTCTCCTGGTCAAGGTTAGCTTTGGACAGTCCTGATGAATACCAGCCCATCCTGGTCTTGAGGTCTTCTGCAGGGGGAGGATTTGTTGCACTACTGGCCAAGTTACTTCTTCAGTAGCTCCTGGCACATAGAGAAGACTTCAGAGACAGCAGCCCTGTCCATTTGCTGAGTCCAATGGTCAAGACTCACCAGGGACCAGCTCTGGTGGTAATGTGCAAAGGGAAAGAGACTCCAAGTTCTCCTTCCTCAAGGCTGTTGCTTTTTTGGGTCTACCAGGAGCAAAGTGCTTATCAACAGTGGCAGCAAAAGCAGTGAAATATGAAAAGTGGCAGATGTGCAGAGCAAGAAGGAACCACTTCTACCTGCTCCCTTTTCAGCCTCATCCCAGGATGGGCTTGATATAGGGCAGAGAGAGAGCAGATCATTTCCCCTGCCTCTAAAATGGTGCTTCATATTCATCTAATTAATACTTGGTAAATAGAAAGTCTCTCAAGTATGAGGGGAAGGCAGCTGTGCAGCTAGAGAGCAACTGCAGTCGCTAAGGCTGGGATTTCAGCAGACTCCAGTAATTAATCAGAGTCAGGCTGGACTGCGATGTGAAGGGAAACATCCCCAGAAACTGCTATTGAGCTTGTACTTCTCGAGCTGGGCTGGAGAGGATGAGTAGCATCTTGGGAGCAGCACCTGCTTTCAGTGGGCTCCTTCCAGTTGTACCAGGGCATGAAACGCACACCCTGTGCTTGTATCTGAACACACCTTAAATGCAATTTAAAAGCTCATCTCCAAATCACTGAATCTTTGGCAGATTATGCCCTTTTTTAAAGAAATATTTTTGAAATAGTGGTTGAGCCCTTAAACAGTTGAATGTTATTTCTGCTGTCCAAGGTTGACAGAAAGGGCTCCAACTCTGCACATAAATCATAGACTGGTTTGGGTTGGAAGAGACCTTGAAGAACATCCAGTTCCAACCCCTCTGCCATGGACAGAGACACCTCCTACTAGACCAGGCTGCTCAAAGCCTCATCCAGCCTGGCCTTGAACATCCAGGGATGGAGAAACCACAGCCTGGATAAGAGGAAAGATGCCCTGGGCACTTGGGAAGGGATCTTGCTCATGCTTTTGGGGAGAGAGAAGGAATACAGTTAACAAGTGGGTTCGCCGCCTGGTTTGGGAGATACCGTTAATTTTTTTTTCCCTTCTTTTTTTTCTTTTTCCTTTTTTTTTTTTTTTCTTTTGCTTGTTTGCTTGCTTTTTGTTTGTTTTACTGCTGGCGAGTTTCAAAAGGCTGAAATACAATGAGGCAAAGAGCAGGGAATATGTGTGGGGAAGAAACAGGGGTGAAATAAAATCTGCTGTGATCCTGAAAACAGTGTTTTTGTTTGCTGTGGGCTAGAAAGGAAGGGGTCGCTAAGCTCCTCCTCCTGCATCCAACCTCCTGGGTGGGAGGACAGCCCTGGGGGGTCAGAGCACCAGTGCTCAAAGCTCAGGATAAACAAAACCAACATTTGACCAGCATTTCGCACAATTTTTCTTGCTGATCCCCCTAAGCTGAGGAACCTGTGGGGGAAAAATGCCAAGAACTGAAGGACCTCAACTAACTTCTGAGCAGCTGAAAGGTGGGGTGGGCTGTAGTGGTAGCAGTGCAGCAGGTCTTAGAATTGTGGAATTGTTTAAGTTGGAGAAGACCTTTAATGTCACTGAGTCCAACTGGATCATCTGTGCTGGAGGCAGGATATGGTTTCCTTGATGCTGTGCCTTTTATTTAGTGCTCTTAGTGCTTTCTGGGAACATCTCTTTCAACCTCATCTTTCTTCCATTCCTGTGCTCTGTGCCACTTACCTACTTCTGCAGTTCAGGCTGTTGTGGTCCTAGGGATAAGCTGGAAAAGGCATAAAAAGCTAAATAAACTTTGTAAGTGGAAGAAGAACCCCAAATGGGGTGATGATCCTGGCTTTTTCAGCACTGTGGGTGGCAGCAAGCTCTGGTGCTGCCTGGTTAGGGAACGCCACCAGCACAGGCTGTCCCATGCTGCCATGCCAGGGGCAGGGGGACCCATGGGAGCCTTGGGTTAGTGTGGGCAGAGCTGGAACAACTCCTCCATTACTCTCTCCTGGCTGTGGTGTCATGAGCCAGTCTGGCCCATCCTTTGTGCCAGCCCTTTCCTATTCCTTGCTTATCAATCCAGAGACAGCTTTCCAGATCATAGGATCCTGCTGCTTCCAGTCCCCTGGAGAAGATGGAGATGTTTTATCAATGTTTTCATGTGTGATTCACATAAAAATGTGATGTCAAGGGGAGAAATATCGGATACAACCCTTGGCCAGACCATATGATTTTTTAAGTAAAGTTCTCTGCTGTTATCTGAGAAACGGCCAAAAAATCTGATTATTGGATCCATCCTGTGTCTTTGCAAGGCTCAGTTTCCCAGACTGTCTTGTATGTGAGATCTGCTGTTTGCTCTCTTTGCTACATAAAAAGTAAATGGAAAAGCTTTTGAAGAGCTATGCTATCTGTCTCAGCCCGGCAGCTAAGCATATGCTTTGCTTTCAAGATATCAAAATTCTGTGAGATGTTTCTCTTTACTGAAAACTTGCAGGTGGATTAAGGGTTTTCTGCTATGGTGGTGGTGGCTTTTTTTTCCAAAACCTCTAGGTCTTCACTGCTGGAAAGGATTAAACTTTTCCCTGCCAGGCTGAATATGCATAAGAGGAGGGAGCGAGGCTGTGGGGGTCGTGGCAGAAGACTAATCTTGGTTTGTTGCTGAATTAAAGCCTCACTCGAAGCAGTGTGATGGTCCATTATTTCCAAAATCTGATGGTGCTTTCAGAGAAAAGCTGCTTTAAGAGACAAGACACAGCTGAAGGCTGGAAGTGACTACCTGACCCTGCAGGACATTGCCCTCCTGCCACCAGCTAGGCCTGGACATCCATGCTGGGAGATGGCTTTAAACAGAAGAACAGCCACCACTTGCCTTCCTCACCCAAAGCTTCTCAAAAAACCTCCATTTCTCAGTTTCTCATTTCACAAACTCCTTCCAAAGTCAGAAACCCTTCTTGCCCCTCTGGGTGCTTTGCAGAGGCAGCTGGAGGAAGCATTTCCTCAGGAATGACAGGGAACAGGTTCAGGGTGCTACCAGAGCCCAAAGTTTTGCTCTCAGGTGCTAAACTGGATCAACTTTGAGTCTGTATCAGCAGAGATGGGGGTCCTGGAGCGTGGGCTGGGACTCCACTCTCCATGGGACTGGGTGAGCAACCAGTGCTGAGAACCCAAAGTTCTCCTGTGCCCCTTTGCCTCCCGGTCCAGGCACATGTAGGGACACATCCCTAAACCCAGCCCCATGGATGCAGCAAGTGTCTGCTCTCAGCCCCCAGCAAAACTTTGCTCTGGAGGGTGAGGACTGGAAAACAGTGGGCTCTGCTGGAGAAAATTGGGCTCCAATAATGGGAAAAGGAAGATTTTGGGACTCCTCCATGCCAGACCCCAGGAAATGTGAACCAGATGCCTGGGACACTCTTCAGCATCTCTGCAAGTGCTTGGAAGCTGCGTTGAGCAGCAGGGAGAAGGTTGTCTTGCTGCTCCATGTCCCAGCCCCTGTCCCAGCCCCTGCCCCAGCTCCCCCCCCCAGTGTTAACGCCAGGCTCTGGGCCATCTCCTGGTCCTCAGGCCTCTGCTCCCAAAAGGGCTGTGGGCTCTGCAGTTTGAGAGGAGAACTTCACAGCCCCTTTTCTCCCAGCCAAGAGACAAAAACAAGAGGGACCCGTCCCCCAATGACTCCTGGCAGCTGCCTGCTGATGATTACGTCCCTGCTCTGCGTGTGTCTGAACTTTCCTGCTGCCTTCTCATCTTTAATTAAGCACTTCTATCGGCCCAGCCTTCTCACTGGATCTGAATTATATTCCCCCTACCCCCCTCCTTCCTCCCCGTAGCCATGGCAACGTTTCCCCTGGGCAAGCTGCGCTAGAGCCAGTGACAAACCCCACGTGTGGCTGTTTGGGCCTGGAAATTTCCCTGCTGTTTGTGAAAAGTTGGGAAAAGAAACGAGCTGTCGGGTGACAAGGGGAGTCAGGGTGAGAAACATCCCTGTTTGGGCTGAGCATCCGTCCCATCCCTCCGAGGAGACACCCCACCACCCCCATCCCCCGGCAAGGGCAGCAAAGCCTTGATGCGACGGTTCCTTGGCTTTTCCTCCTACCGATGGGAGTGGTGTCCAACTTTTGTGTCCTTACCGCAGCCGTGAGTGGTGGGTGACAGCCCCGCTGCGGTCATTGCACGGTCTCTGGGTGGTGGTGGCACCGGCTCTGCCTCCGCCCTGCTCCTCTCGCCGGGACCTGTGAGGCTGCTGTCATGAGCCCCATGAGGCAGGGGGAGGGTGACAAGGTGCGCTAATGTGGTGACACAGCACAGGGATGTGGTGACAGGGGTAGGGCTGGGTAACAGGGGCAGGGCTGGGTGACATAGGAAGGGGATTCAGGGACTTAGGGGAGGGATGGAGTAACAGGCAGGAGGAGGTGGCAGGCCAGGGCAGGGTGACAAGGCAGGGCGAGATGTCAGGACACGGGCAGGTGATATTAGGCAGGGCAAGTGGCATGAGGCAGGGGTAGGTGATATTAGGCAAGGGTAGGTGACAAGGCAGGGACAAGTGGCAGGACGCGGACTGCCCCCCACGATGCCCAGTGCTGCCCTCGTCGGTCTCGGTGTGCCGGTGTCCCGGACTCCCGGTATCCGTTCCTGTGGCGGTGCCGGTGTCTGGGTGTCCTGGAGTCGTCGTAACTCCTGCGGTGCCGGTGTCCTGGTGTCCTCGTCACGTTCCCCCCGTCCCGCGGTGCCGGTGTCTCAGTGTCCCAGTGTCCCGATATCCCTGCTGTTCCCCCCCGTCGTCGTCCCCCCCGGTGTCGGTGTCCCACCGTCCCAGTGTCCCGGTCCTCGCTCCCCAGGCGGTGCTGGTGTCCGGGTGTCCCGATGTCCCGATCCCCCCGTCCCGTCTCCCCGTGATCCCAGTGTCCGGGTGTCCCGGTCTCCCCATCCCGTCCCCCCGCGGTGCCGGTGTCCGGGTGTCCCTGTGTCCCCATCCCGTCCTCGTCGCCCCCCGTCCCGCTCTCCCGCTGCCCCCTCCCCGTGCCCGGTGCCGGTGTCCCGGGGCAGCGGCGCCCCCTGGCGGCGGCGGGCGGCTCGGGAGGCCGCGGCGGGTATAAAAGGCGGCGGCGGGCGGGCGGGCGGTGGCAGCGGCGGCGGCAGCGGCGGCAGCGGGAGATGGCCGGCCCGCAGCAGGCCCCGCACCTCCACCTGGCCGAGCTCACCGCCTCTCAGTTCCTCGACGTCTGGCGACACTTCGACGCGGACGGTCAGTCCCGGGGCGCGGGGGACACCCCACCCCCAAAAACGGCGGGGAGGGCACCGGACTGAGCATCCCCGGGGCGGGAGGAGACGGTAGAGACTCCCCGGGCATCCCGGGAGCCATCTCGGGGGGAGCTTAGAGGAGGAGGTAGAGCCCCTACCGCCCCAGCCCGGGAAAACGGAGAGTCTGCAGAGTGATGGGGAGCTCCCTGAGGTGATGGAGAACCCCCAGGATGATGGGGAGAAGCCCCGGGGTGATGAAGGAGTGCCTTGGGATGATGGAGAATTCCCGGGAACCTCTCGGGATGATGGAGGAGCCCCCCGGGGAACAGCCCCGTCGGGGGCGCTCTGGGATTGGGAGGACGATTGGGAGGTCCCCCAGGACCTTTTGTTGGGAAAGGATGGGGACCCCCAGTACCCGACCCCCCAGGAGCCCCTGGGCTGTGGGACATCAAGCCTGGATGTGCCCCGGGTCTCTTTTGTACATTGCCCGGGAGCTGGGTCCCCTGATAGGTGAGATTTGCTCAGGACTGGTGTCACCCCTGGTGCTGACTGGAGGTTCCTGCCCTTCTTGGGGTGCCCCTTCCCACCCTCTGCCCCCTCCATCCCCTCTGCCTCTGTGGTGGCCCATCCTTGGCACCCGGGTTGCCTGGAAGTGTGGGGGTCACTGTGGCCACCAGCCTGGCCCGAGGGCCACCCCTTTGACCTGTAGGCAGGGGGATAACTGAGGGGGTGTCCCTTGCTGGGAGCAGCATGAGGAATGGCACCTCCATGGCTAGAGCACTTGGTCCCTCCCCATCTGCTCCCCAGCCCCCCAGAACCTCTTCCTGGGGGTGCTGTGGCTCTGTCCCCAGTGCTCCAACAGGGATGTCACCTCCCCATGGAGCCACAGCAGGGCATGTCACCCCTGGTCCCCGTTGCCACCAGCCCCAAAAAGATGGGTGGCAGGGGCAGGAGGGGGAATGCAAAAAGCAGCATCGGTTTGGTGGGAAAATAGTTTCTTTCAGAGCTAGGGTGCGGCAGAGGAGGCTGGGGAGAGCAGCCCAAGGGGCAAAGCTCTTGCCCTTCCCCAGGTCCCCTGTCTCCAGTCTGGGGACTGAAACCCTCCTGGGAACTGCGTCATGCAGCTGCGCTGCTGGCGCCAGAGCTGAGTGGGTGCTGGGTACCCTCCCAGCCGCACCGTCGGGGCTCCTCCTGCAGCCCCTCAGTGTTGGGGTATGCAGGCATGGCTGGCCCCGTCACCGCTGGAGCTGGAACTGTCCCTGGAGCAGCTGGGGGCCACGGGACAGTGACACTGGTGGGAGCAGGCTGCTCTAGGTAGAGGGGGATGTCAAGCTGCTTCCCTGCAGCACATCCTGCTTTGCCCTTGGATGTGCTCTGTCATCTCCAGAACACAGCGCAGGCACAGATCCAGCTTGGCCCACAGTCCCCAGGCAGGGTGAGGTTGTGGGGCTGTGGGTGCCCAGGAGAGGAAGGGACTTGGGCAGTGGGGGACATGGTGGCCTTGACAAAGATGGTGCTCAGCCACTCCAACAACCCTGGCTGCTTCCCTTGGCTAATGGGTGTAGGGTGACGGAGGGACCCTGCGGTTCACCCAAGGGTCTCACCTAAGCTGTTCCCTACACTTAAACCCCTCCAAAAGGACTTTCACTCACTTCCCCTTAAAGCTCCTCACACCCCAGAGATGTCCCCTTGGGTGTCTTTGATGTCCTCGCTTTGCCAGCCACGGCTGTCCCGTGACGCAGGTTGGGTCTGAGTTGCAGCCATGGCTCTCCAGAGCTTTCCACGCCGCTCTGCACCCCGCTGCTCTGCAGGCATGGATCAGACCTGCCCAAACTGCTGCTTGGGGGAAACCAAGCTACTGACTATGGCTTTTCTTGGCTTTTTTCTTTTTCCCAGCTCAAAACTCTTGCTGATTTTTTTTTTTTTTTCCAAGTGAATTCAAAGAAGTTTGGAGCTCTCTGGTACCTGCAAAAGCAAAGCCCCTGGGGAACACAGGGCAAAGCCAAGCCCCTTGGCAGATCACAACGGCACCCCGACACCGCCCAGCCCTCTCAGCCACTCCTGGGAGGGATGCTGCTTATCCCTTGGGATGCATCCAGCAGCAAGGAAGGTGCCCTGGGACTTGCCTAGGTGCTTCCAACCAGGATACGGGTGGGTTATTTATCCCCAGTTGCTGCGTTGCAGCCAGGAGAAGATGCTTCTGGGGAGCTCACGGGTGACGATGCTGGAAGTGGCACAGAGCAGGGTGCTGAGGGTCCAGCTTCTGGGGGCTGAAATGGGGAGTGGTTGGGGGGGGGGGGAATCCCAAAAGGAGAGTCAGCTATCCCTCGATCAGGCACTTTGGAGGCAAGGCTGTGTCCTCCAGCTGTGCCCAGATGTTGGTGGGAGGGAGGATTTCTGGCAGAATGGTGGCAGCACCAGGGAGCTGGTGTCCTGGATACCCCTGTGGATGCATCAGGTTCTGTTGGAGCCCATCTGAGCACAGACATCGCCAGCGAGGGGTGGGGGGTACATAGGACATTTCTGAGCCCCTGGCCACCTCGGAGACCAGTGCGGAGCTTACCCTGTCCTAGGGCTGATCTTGTGTCTGGGGGGTGATGCTGTGCTGGGTGCCTTGTCTCTGCTCCTCCCATTCACCCTCACTGACCCTGCAGTGGGATCAGATACAGTCCTGGTGGGAGGGTGCTCAGGCGGGAGAGGTTGAATTGCACTGCCCAGTTATATCATCAGATGCAGAAAATGCAGCAAACACTGGAATGGGAACAAAGTCCCCTGTGACAGGGATGGGAACAGAGCCACCCAAGCAAGCACAGGGGACAAGCCTGGAGCTAGCCCCCCCCCCCCCCCCCCAGGCTACAACACTGGGGGCTCCAGCTCTCTGGAAATTCAGGCATCACCAGGTTCCTGTAACCCTGGGCTTCAGCTGGTGTTTCATTGTTGTCACAGTCACCTCAGAGCCACGGCCCCATGAGAAAGGGGACAAGCACTTCATCCCTGGGAGCATCTCTCCCTCCCTCTGACACTAGTTGTGTGTGTGTGTTTCTTATTGTCTTATTTTTTTCCCTTCCCTAGGAAATGGCTACATTGAAGGCAAAGAGCTGGAAAACTTCTTCCAGGAGCTGGAAAGTGCGAGGAAGGGGGCGGGTGTGGTAAGGGACTTACCTGGTTTTGCTCCCTCCATCCCCATCCCCTCCTTTGGGAAGGGCACCTCTAGGAGGGAAACAAGGGGATGCTGGCGTGAGGAGGGGGAGTTAAAAGCTCCCATCCTTTCTCCTTGCCAGCAGGACTCCAAGTATGACAATTTGGGTGACAAGATGAAGGAATTCATGCACAAGTACGACAAGAATGCAGATGGCAAAATTGAGATGGCAGAGGTGAGTGATGCTGGCCCTGCAGATGCTCACGGTCTCCCCCTGATGCTGGTGTGTATCCCCCCTGATTCTTGTGTGTCCCCCCCAATACTGGTGTTCCCCACAGCTGGCCCAGATCCTGCCCACGGAGGAGAATTTTCTGCTGTGTTTCCGCCAGCACGTGGGCTCCAGCGCAGAGTTCATGGAGGTGAGTGGGGCAGGCTGTGCCAGGGCTCCCCCCTGGGATTCAGCCCCCAGTGCCCTGCTCCACTGCAGAGAAACAACTGGGAGCTGCCATGGCCCAAACCCCCCATCCCGGTCTCCCCCAGACCCTTGGCTTTAGCTCTGCAGTGGGGTGTGCTGGTGTGGGTGATGCTGGTTTTGGGGGGAGAACAGGAGTTTGAGTTTTCCCAATCCTCAGTGCCCCTTGGGCACCTCTCATGGTAGCCGGGCAACAGGCAAGGTGAGCTGCTTTTGGAGCTGTTTTCCCCCTCCAGGGTGGTTGGTCCTTAGCACCCAAGGGGTGTGCAGAAGCAGATAATGCTGCTCTAGGCCACCCCAAAACCTTGTCATACCCTTGCACGGGGTGAACCCGTCTGCAGGGAGGGAGAGATATCATCGATGGGGACCAAAAAGCGGCAAGGGGTGGAGGGGATGTGCAGCATCCTGGGGGGTGGATGAGCTTGTGCTTGGAAAATGAACCCAGGGTGGAGGTGACAGGTGAAAGAGGACCACCCCATGGCATGGGGTGGGGGGGGAGTGGGCACCGTTGTTTAATATACTTGACTAAAATAAATATTTTATTGATGCAATCAAATATTAAAGCCTGGCCTCACATGCCAGGGTGAGGACAATAGCGCTTGAACTCTTGATAAGGGGCTGAACAAAAAGCATCCAGCCCCAAGGGAGTGCATGTGGCACCAGTGAGGCCACCATGAGCCCAGCTCGGAGCCATGAGATGCCCCCATCTCTGCTGGGGTGGCGGGGGAGGCTGGGGGCGGGTTATGGGGGTTATGACACACGTGTCATGGGGGGTGGGAGGGAAACATGGGACACAAGCACACTGTGACATCTGTGGCGGCTGCTTCACAGGCTTGGCGCAGGTACGACACGGACCGCAGTGGTTACATCGAAGCCAACGAGCTCAAGGTGGGCTGTGGGCATGGGGTGTACTGGGACAGTCCCTGCCAGTGGGGCATCTCCACTGCAACAGCTGGGGACAGGGACAACCAGCGAAGCCTTCTCCTCCCAGGGCTTCTTGTCAGACCTGCTGAAGAAGGCGAACCGGCCCTATGACGAGCCCAAGCTTCAGGAGTACACACAGACCATTGTAAGTGGGACCTCCAAGCTGGTCCTGGGGACCACGGTTCTCCTGTGGCAGGGCAGGTCCCTTCTGGGGATCTTGCCACCCCATGGTGGAGAGGAGGGAGGGGAAGAGGTGGCAATGGGTGATCAGGTGCTGCTTGTGTCCCGGCAGCTGCGGATGTTTGACATGAATGGCGATGGGAAGCTGGGCCTCTCGGAGATGTCCCGGTAAGGTCATGGGTGTACTCTTTGCTGGATAAAAATCTGGCTGGAGTGAATGGTGGGGAATGGAGTCAAACTCAAGTGGTGACCGGTCACAAGTGGTGTCCCCAGGGCTCAGTACTGGGGGCCAGTTCTGTTCAATATCTTTATCAATGATCTGGTTAAGGGGATTGAGGCACACTCAGTCTGTTTGCAAATGACACCAAGTTGGGTGGGAGTGTTGATCTGCTTATAGAGGAGGCTCTACAGAGGGGTCTGGCCAGACTGAGGTCAGTGGGATGAGGTTCAACAAGGCCAAGGGCCGGGTCCTGCCCTTGGGTCACAACAACCCCTGCAATGCTCTGGGCTAGGGCAGAGCAAATGGAAAGTGCCTGTCGGGAAAGAACCTTGGGGGGTTGGCCAACATCCAGCTGAAGATGACACAGAGTGTGCCCAGGTGGCCGAGAAGGCCACCAGCATCCTGGCTTGTGTCAGCACTGATGTGGCCAGCAGGACCAGAGCAGGGATCATCCCCCTGGACTGGGCACTGAGGAGGCCACCCCTTAAATCCTGGGTTCAGTTTTGGGCCCCTCACTCCAAAAAGGACCTTGAGTGGCTGGAGCATGTCCAGAGAAGGGCAGTGAAGCTGGGGAAGGGTCTAGAGCACAAGTCTGGTGAGGAGCAGCTGAGGGACCTGGGGT
>JANIJG010008094.1:0-46444 GCA_024611175.1 Megaceryle torquata | reverse complement strand
TTCTACATGACCTTGCAATGTCCTTAAACACTTCCTGGTTCACCTGCCCCTTCTTCCAAAGTTGATACACTCTTTTTTCTTCAGAGTTCTTGCAAAAGCTCCCTGCTCAACCAGGCCAGTCTTCTACCCCACTGGCTCATTTTTCGGCAGGGATGCTACAAGAGCTAAAAACGCTCACCAACACATAACAACGAGTAAGATTATTCTTTTTTTTTTTTACAACCATTTAAAGCCTTAAGTCAATGATAGTCCTGATATCCCCAAAACATTTTTCAGACAGTAACTGTAGAGGTCTCAGTATCAGCTGCAAAGTGGCTTGAGAAAGAACAGTAAGACTTCTCTGCTCTTCTTACTGCCTGATGTGAGAGAGTTCTAAACAATGGGGAAACTCAGTGTAGAAATGAGAAGCTGTCTCCCTCCCTCCCTGCTGGAAGGCTTGCACATTTACTCTCCCTCAGTTCAAGAATGTATCAAATCCTGTATCTTCCATGCAGGCAAAATGAAGTATAAGAGTTATTTATCTAGCCTACATAAAACTTACTTCCCATTTCAGTTGGTCATGTTGTTATTCTGTAGTGGTGGTGTATTAACTTGTCAGTCAGACTCTGAAAGGAAGTATTTCAGGCAAACTTACCCGCACAAAATTGAAAATAATTTTGTTCTGTGATATATAAAGATAAATGCTGCAACAGACCCCTCCCAAACTATTTTCTTTTGTAAGATCCCCTTAGCCAGCCTGTTCTGAAATACAGCAATTATGGGCTACTTTTAATGTTCTGGTTTTCACTGTTATGCAGCTGCACATAGTTAAGAACTTAAAAAACTCCAAACCTTTCTAGACAGATATATTTACACTGCAAGTTGTTACCCAACAGTCTGAACTTAATTTAGCCAACACCATCTTAATTTATCTTAGTGAACTGGAACGCTTTAGTCTTTAGGGTCATAATTACTTTTTCCCCAAGAGGATGACTTCATTCATCACCCAAGACAAAGTAAGTGACAATCTTCATGCATACTTGTGGCCTAGTAACGGTGCATCACCCACACTGACCAATTAATCTGAGGAAGTAGAGCCCGTGAGCACAGGCTGTCTAACAAGCAGAGGACCTCAAAACCCACTTGGAGGACTGCTCAGGTTTCCCTTCCTCCCCTTCCACAATTTGTTAGCTCTCAGCTAAAGGAGCGAAGAGTTTTGGTCTTTTAATCAAGCCACTATTCATCTCCCCCTCCTCCAGAGATGCCTAAGCTCCTTGAACACAGAGAGGCATGGCAGCATTACCCACCCACATGAGTACCATAGGTAATAACTGCTCATGTGGTTTGCTGCCTAAGTTCTCTCTCTATATATACACACACATATTTAATGCACAATACAGCAGAGTAACCCCCTCAAGATGACTAATGGTAAATGCAATCTCATGGAAAAAAAGCCATGCTACAAATCTTATATTCCTTATAAGCATAACTTAGTAGTGTGCTACGTGATCACATAAAGGGGATTAATGCATATGGTACAGTGCAGGTTCACTCAAAACTTGTTAAATCAACCAGTTCACCCACTACTACTATGTCCTAAATCAGTTTTGCCTTAGATACAGATGTGCCTTTGTGTTCAGTAAACCTCTACTGAAACCAACGCCTATGTATTTTTCAGCTAAAGACAGACATTAAATTGTTAATTTATAAGGTAGTATTAATATGAGTTCAAATAATAGCTTGTGTAACTGTTGTCAATCAGCCTTTGAAATTGAAACCTTTTCTAAGGAGTTTTAAATTCTCTCAGTAGTTTTAACCAAGTACTATATACCCTGCCATTTTTCCCTCTCATCTCCACGCAGCAGTACTGAATAGAAGAGGTCAGCATGTTCCAAATCCTACACTGCAGATTGTGTGCAGGATTCAGAGTCCAAGACGAAAGGCAAAGGGAGAAATGACATAATGATCTTTTGCCCCTACATGTTATTGTAAGGACATTTTTGTGACCTTTCCACCCTTACTGTCTTATTTTTTATTCTACATTTTGTAAGAAAAAAAATGATTAATTAGTTGAATTGAAGTAAAGTCTAACTTCCAATTAGGTATTATACAAAAGCCACAATCTTTAAGACAGTTTGCCTGACAGATACCTTACAATTGAGACCACAATCAGAAAGCACAGAATTTTGCTGCCACCTCCATATATAGAATACATAATTAAGGAAAATATGCAGAGACCACTGGCAAAGGAACCTGAGCTACTGGTAAATAACTGGCCTTTCATGATGCATTCTGGATGGATGAAAATTGCTGAATACATAACTTCCACATTTAAACTGTAATACTACTGGCTACATAGAAACAGAAAAATGAAATGCACATAATTACATTAAGGTCATTTCATTTATACACCATGTAAAATTATTTCACTGCCACACTCCAGTGACTCTCTTAGCCTCAACATCACAGATCAAGTGTATACAGTATCTTGTAAATGATCCCAGTTCACCATTGGCCTAAACTGAGGTCTCAATTTTCACATCTATCTCAAGTGTCTAACACATGCAGTATTTCTCTCTTGCACAGCCTGCTCCCATTTAGTTGCTACAGCAAGTGCTTTTTAGATCTGCCAACAAGTAAGCTACTATATCTGCCATGCAAATGATCTATACTCCCCCCTACCCTGCTTTGGTCAGGGTAATAAAAAAAAAGTTTCTTCATTTACCTCTCCCTCCCTAGCTTTATTTTGCATGTGTTTCTGCTTTTGCATCAAACAGCCCCTGACCAGCAAATACTTCAAAATGCTGTATTTTGAGGTTTGACCTCAGTGACATCCTCATCAATGAAAGTAAGGAAGCTAATCAAAACCCAAGTTTAATTTTACTAAGATCCTGCACTCAAGCACTGGGACTGTCTGCTGGCTCACGTTGACTCAGCTAATCTCAGTGTTTCTAATTGCGATTTACTAAACTGTGGCTCGATGGATTAAAAGCAGAATTACTAATGATTAAAACAAAGCTTTTTTTTTTTTTAATGTAGGAAGGTTTCAACAGATCTTTCTGAAAATGAAAGCACTTTGAGAATACAAAGTACATTTTGAAAATGTTTAACTATTGTTTTAAGAGTTAACAAAAAAAAGTAGCAACTGTCATTGCAAGGCTAAGGAAACTATTGCAACAGAGAAAACATACCAGCTCAACTTCCTCCACAGTTTATTTGTGTGAAACATTCTCTTGAGTTTTATTTCCTCCCTGGCATGGGAGGCAGAACATCATTGTATATCCAGAGAGTCACAACTGGATGTAGTATAAGCACAAAGGAATGGGAAAAAAAACCCAACAACTTAACACTTGCTTTACAATCTAACCAAACTCCTGTATAACTTCATGACAGTATCAAAGAACTTGCATCGTATCTTGGTTTTTATCTTTTGTTAAGTCAAACTTGAGGGGGGAAGGGGGGGGGAGGTGGGGGAAGAAACTCTGAAGATTCTGAATGTAGATGTTTATAAAAATCAGAAATGCTTTCTATTGCAACCCCATCATAAAACTATGGAAAACTTGAAGTAAAAATAAATGTTTGAAACCTTCAGACTAGCCCTTAACAGCATGATTAACAAGAAAAATGGCCAATTTATTAGAATCGTCTCCCACACCATTTCTTTGTCAGACAGACCCTGGACAGTCTTTCAAGCAGAAGCAGGAACAATTTAGATGAATTGCACTAATGACCTTAGTGCTCTCCAGCGTTATGGGTGAACAACCGACTGAATAGTTAACAATCAATTTGTGCTTTCAACTTCAGAAATGGACCCATACATTCAGGTCAGGATGAGAAAAGTTTTGCATAGGCACGAAAATCCACCTGGAGGTTCACTTGCAAGCCTTTTTTTGGCTCAAGAAGCCACTTTGAAATGTGGTGTGTTAGTCATTGTATAAAGCAGGAAGCAGGAAGTGTGAGGAGCTGAGGCTCAGACCTTTTAACACGACAAGAAATCAGTGCTAGGTCCCAAAACCTCCATTCCATTTGCTGATACTTGCAAAGCTCCAGCTGACACAACCTTCTTCTGAAAAGCCATTTCCCCTGTCATGGTTAGGAAACAGAGGCAGAACTATCATCAAGCCTACACAAGGTCCTGGAAGAAAGGACTTACCTCATTTCCTTTCATTGCCAGATAAGATACAAACCTTTCAGACATGTATTAACACCTCTTATTTATTATGGCACATGCAACACCCTTTATTGCTGGGATTACTGCTTCAGAAAGAAAGAACATGCTCTAACCTACTCACACGGAATGATGGGATTAAAGAACAACACTGAAGACAATTTTAAACCCAAATTGTTGTTCTGAATTTTGTAAAAGTATTCATGAACAGGCACAGATCTCAAAGATGACTAGTGAAAAGACTTAGGAAAGAATTAATTAGGAATTAATACATACTTAGCAACTAAGGCAGAAAACCTAAGGGGTAAGAAATAAACCTAGTTCACCCTCCCCAAAACTCCTAATTAGGATTAGCAGCAGCTTAAAGAAATAAACAGTCCTGTATTTGATTTTGCTGTAACATGGAGCTTGCCACAACTAGTGTGTAACAGGTATTTCTTTTTAAATAACTTCTACATGATTAGCTTCCTAGGAGTTGGTATAGCAGAGATAGAACTCTCTAAGTCATGTTTTATCATGCTCTATGCAAATAAGTGCAGCTATTTACAAATCAAATCATTATTTTAAATCAGATTTTGAAAACACAATAGATAATGGTGATGAAAAATTTTGGGAACCAGTAATCTCAACTTCCAGTCACACCAGTATTTTATGAAAAGGCAACATCAGAGTGGCCCCACCAGAAGGCAGCAAATTATGAAGCAAAGGAAGAATTATCATAGGCTCCGAAACGTTTAGAATGGCTTACTCCTTTGATCAGTTTATGTAAAGAACCACATAAAGTCGTCAAAACAAATGCATACCAGTTCCAGCATAACCTGCTCAATTTCCTGCACAAAGTAGCAGCACAGAAGATACAAGATGCAAACACAGCACACTATTTCATACCAGCCTGTCTCACCCTCCAAATTAAATCTCTCCCACAAGACAAACAAGGACTATTCAAACATTTGTTGTACACAGAAGCAGGAACCAGGAAGAACTGTATGCAGAAGAGCAGAACAAGACTAAACAAAGTATGGAACACCTTTACCTGAACTGAAGGTGCTGGCTCTTGAGATTGCTTACTGGTAGTTCCTTGGGAAGATGCTAAAGCAAAACTGTCAGTCTTGTGTAATACTGGACCATCAATCCTGGAAGGTGCATCTGTCCTGTGTGACGACTGCCACGTCTCTTTTCTGTGATGAGATTCACCAGCTTGCTCATCTCCAAAGGCAGCCCAAGAACAGCTGTCTTTTTGTTCATCTTCAAAAGCATTCCAGTCTGTAGCCTGGTTACAACCTGCAGAACTGAAGTCTGCAAAGTCATCAGAGTCCTGAAAAGCAACAGTCTCATCTTGAGGTTTTGGCACTGAATCAAAGTCTCCAAATTCACTATCATCACCATTTTCTACCTCAGTAGTATGCTGGAAGTCTAAGCCAGAAGTTTTACTGGTAGTATCACATTCTGAAGTGTCAGCAGTCTGATTGACTTCAGCTTGATCCAACTTTGCTGGCTGCTGTGAAACAGTACTTGTGTCCCTGAATTCACCAAATTCATCATTAGGTTCGCTAATATGTGCGGGATGTCTGGATGTTCCTTCTAAAGCTAGAGCATTTATTGATTCTTGAACGTGAACGAAGGCGGGAGATGCACTGCTGACTGAACCAAAATCACCAAAATCGTCATCCTGCGCATCACTGCAAGCTACAACTTCAGTACTGATTCCACCCCTCTTAAAATCTTCAGAAACGCTCAAGTTTTCTCCTGCAAGATCACATCTTAGGCCTTGGATCTGATCAACTTTGGTGTCCTCTGTTTCCAAAGTGTCATCAGGCCTAGGAATATCTTTGCCATTCTCTCTGCTATGTTGTTTTCTCCTCCCACTGCGTTCTCCATTTTCAGTACTGCATATTGAACTTCCAGTTGTTTGAGATGTACTAGAAATTGCAAATTCATTATTTTCCAGTGCTGAGGGATCCTGTTCACAGCTAATTTCTGAAATACAAACCTCTTCTTCAATACAATTTACTCTGTTTATTCTGTTGTTCTCCTGAATGTTCAGAGAATCTCTTTCATTAAGAACACTGCATATTGTAGGTCCTGTTCCCTCTAAATTGATTGGTTTTTTGTTTGAGAATGTAGCAAAATCTGCAAAGTCTTCACCTGAGCTAGGCATTGAGTTCAAATTTTGCTCAGTACTATGGGCATTAACAGTTTTCTGTCCCTTTGAGTCACTGGTACCATCTAGATCATCTGTTCCCTGAGGATCTACAGGGTCTGATGCTGCAAATCCGTTTGTTAGAATCTCTAGACTTGGAAGTTTCTCACCATTGCAAGCATCTACTCGCTCACCCTGGCCCTCAACTGCTATATCAGTTCTAACGAAATGAGAAGAAAAACCCTCCAACTTCCCAGTGTTGTCTCTCTGTTCCCACCTTTTGTTTACATCTTCTACAGCAGTACCTGAAGTTCTCAATTTGGATTTCTCTTTGCTGGTACTAGTAGCTGATATATCAGGAAGTTCCTTAGTAAGAGCAGGAAGCTCTGCAATGCAGTCTTTAACATTTTTAACAGATGTAAAGGTTGCAATGTTAGCTACATTGTCAGAATAATCATGAAGTGGGATGAAATGATTTGTGGGTATAAACTCTTCCTTTGGATGACTGTAGTCCGGTGTGTCAAAATCAGCAAAAGCTACACCAGCAGTGCTTACATCAGAAAATCCTCCAAATTCTCCAAATTCATCTTCATCTTCATCATCAGCTCCATTGTCTAGTGGTGGAGGCGATGAGGAGTACATTCGAATAATATCTGGTTCCATTGTTTAGTTCCACTTCAAAGTTAATGCATTTCTATAATGGGGGGGGAAAAAAAGTATATTAGAATTTGGCTAGCTTTTGTAATCTCATTTTTTATATTTACTGTTCCACATTTTATTTTAAAACTGTGCATATAGGACAGTGTCCATATTAGATATGAGAAAGGAACAATCCCCAAAAACATTTTCTAACCAATTCTTTTGGTTTAGAAGTCACACAGAATCTACTGGGAACAGTTCCGAGTCTCCTATAAACTACTACATGACCATATTCTCAGCATACAGTGCTCAAGTACCAGAACATGAGACTCATTTGTCTTGAGCTATTGTGCAACACACACAACTGAACTCAGTGTTAACCCGTCCATCCATACCTCCCGTCATCAGCAATTCATAAAATAACCAACAACCCCTGCCCATCTTTTGTGCGCTCTGCTGACTGACAGAAATGAAACTAGACGATGGACTATTCAACAACACTCATGTACATCACTTATGTACATAAGGCACCTTCAGCAGTGCTGAAGGCTTCAAAAGATGTGTCCGTAAGCTTTGAAACTTGGAGGAATTGCTGTTACAATAGCTAGCTATGATCCACTGCCCTGGGTTTTAAGTGTCTTTCTATCAATTCACAGGTTTCTGTCAGGTCTCCCTATTCTTTGGATTTCACAGCCACAAGCCAACACGCTGTCTCCACAGCTGCTGCAGCCAGCCTGCTTTTGTCTTACAAACCGCCAGTTGGGATATGTCATGAGCATTACCAGCAAAGCCTAGAGAAAAACAAACTTCATCAAAGCTTATTCTCAAACACAGAACAGAGCAAGACTATCCATGAAATATTTAAATGCAAATCACTAAATCACAGGAAAAAACACCACAACAAATGTATTCCCATAGCCTAGATAGAAAGAGATTAAGGACTCCATCTTAACACTGCAAACCCTTACAATAACAACCAAGGTACAGAGGGAAAATTTTCTTTCCTAAAGAGTGATCTTGATGATTTTTTTCCTCAATATTTTGTGTAATTAATAACTACTAATATTTATAGATTCACAACTGTACACATCACTTAACCAGTTCATACTCTAGAGCCCTTCAAGTGAGCACTACAACCAACCTCTTTCCATTTCAAATGACACTTGTCATAAATAATTTGTACCAGCACACTAGGCATTATCTGCACAAAAATAGTGAAAACAACCTATACCTACTGGCAAATACCTGAATTTCTAACAACAAGAATAATGCTGGACTTCACTAGTTCTGAAACACAGACAAAACTTGAGTCTTAACTCCAAGACCTTTAGCAAACGACTTTGTACTTGCACCTAAAAAGCAGTACACGAAGGGTGTAACAATAAATGAAGCTCTGGGGTTCTTTTCAAAGACAACATACTACAGAACTTAAGCCAAACAACTCTTTGTATTTTCCAGGAAAAGTCTGACATGTTTAAGGTGACTAACATACCTACATTTTTGTTTTAGAAGGATATTTTGCAGTTCTAAAAGAACATCATGCTCATCAGATGAAAACATGAAGCAATTTGTAACATCACATGCAAAATGAAGAAGACAGCAAGGGAATTTTTGTTTAGAATAAAGAATAAATTGCCAACAAGCTCCCACATAGGCTTACTCAGCACCAGCTGCTTAACAAGGTATTGGAGAGAGCAGCTTCACTCACATCTCGGAGACCTCATCTCTCAAGAGAACTTTCCCTTTTAGAAAAAGGTCTATCATATTAATTATATGAATGTAAAGATCCTTTCCAAGATGTCCGTAGAGCATGACTGTCTGTTCACACAGAGATTAATCCAACCTGTCTACTTTTCAAGCTTCTGGGTTTTCAATTCACTAAATACAATAACAGCGTTTCTTCTTTGTAACTATCAGAGCAGTCGTTCCTTCTTTCACCCATTATATCCAGGCTGCAATTGCTTTCAGGATGTTGTACTGCAAAGGCAAGATCCATATACAAAGATAAGCCCTGGTAGGTAGAAGCACTGGTTTTGTACTTTTGCAGGGGAAAGAAAAAAAAAAAAAAGACACTACTTGTTCAGTAGATGTTGTCGGGCTGGATTAGCTGTGCTCATCTCAAGGCACCTTAGTTTGGGGCAACACTATTTAAAGCAATAGGGGAGTTGGTTGAACAGTTGGTTGACCCCAGAATTATGCCTGGGGTCTGGAATCAGCAGCTCTTTAGCAACACACTGACATTTAGAAGAAAGGACACAGAAAATTGTGTCAATCAGGATGGGATTCGCACAAAACTATCCCCCTACAGTTCCTGGAAAAGTATTTCTTAATTTTTTTTTTTTTTTTAATAAAAAAGAAGTGGGTTTATTTGGTTATAACAAATCATCCCTTTTAACTAAACTTGAGTTTACAAGTCTCCAGTTGAATCTCAGTAGACAATAGTATAGAGTTGTCATTAAATCTCAAAAAAAATGATGAGACAAATAATAAGACTTGTCACACCTATTTGGAAAATTCATCTGACAGAATATTTATCATCTGATCCCATGTGACAAAAGCTGAAGAGACTGTAAAAGCAAGAAACTAGTTCTTAAACAAAAAACCTTCAACACTGTTTCAAGGACAGCACTGACTGGATATAAACCTTCATCATTCAAGAAGAAAAAGGAGCTTGAACAGAAACAATAAAATAGCTAGAAAAAAAGAAAAGTGAAAACAAGAGTCCCACAAAACCCACCCTGTTTGGCTTCTGGGGAATAATGCTGGAGGGTGGGATAAGCAGTTCCTTGACCAAGTATGACTGAAGCCACTGCAACCTCAACAGTAATTTTATCATATGCTATTTTACTCTTTATTAGGCAGAGATTTAGAAGCCCTCAAACACATCTCCAAAGCCTTTTAGAAAGAGAAATATTTTAAAATATGAAATCATGGTTCTACAGCATTGGAAAGAAAAAGTCACATAACTAAACCCTTAGAAATTTGAAGTAGAAACACAGATAAAATCCCTACATATTTCAATTACTCTAAAACAGGTAGTCTGTAATATATTACATGCTTAAGAAAGTCAAATACCTGTGTGCTGACAAGTTAAAGGTAGGAAGACTAACACATTTGGTTTTGAAACCAAGACCTCCAAAATCCTCAAGACCCAATCTTGAAGCTTTCAGTGCAGCTTAAGTAATAAAGATCCAAGTTCAATAACGAAGTATTTTTATGTATTTCAATACAGATACATATCAGAGTTTCATTCTTTTAAAACAGTTTTAGAATAATCAAGGTATGCAAGCAATTATATTCAAGTAAAAAGTTTATTAATTCTAGGTAGACCAGCTTCCTCTCTCTCAGAAACCTTACTTTTATCGATGAGAAATCAAGAGAAGGGGAGGAAAACATAGAAGACAGAAGCAACCTTAAATTTGTTTCCAACTAGCAAATATATAAACTTACAGCCCTGTACATAATCAATAACATCAAAGTATAGTTTTGCTGGTTCAGTAATAAAACAAACAACAAAGCCTAACTAAATGTATTGGGTTTGGGTTTTGTTTTTTTTTTTTACTATATCTCAAAGACGTATCCTAACACAAGAAATCAGAGGCCCTGAAAAAAAACCCCCAACTTCTGAACTTTTCCATTAATAAGAAATTTCATCTCAATGTTTCACCAAAAGCACGTGTTCTGTTTTATTTATGTCTTCTCAGATTTATAAGCTTACAAGTAGGTTTTCACTTGAGTTACTTGAAACATCACATTCAGCTCTGCATTAGTAACTGCTCCAACTCTTGACAGCAGATCTTATACAAGAAATGCTGATAAAATTCTTAACCTGCACTGGACAACATCTATATATTATGCATCATAACAACTCCAGCTCTTTTCTGTTGTTGTTGTTGACCATTTAGAGTATTATTATCTTAACCTCGAGGAAAAATAGATCATAATAGAGTTCAGAAAATCCTTAGGGGATGATCTAAAAACAAACACACACACACCAAAATACCAAACCAAACCAAAACAAAACCAAAGCTAACAAACACAAACAAAACAAAACCAAAACCCACCAACCTAAGATGCAGTGTTCAGAAAACCTGAATAATGTGAGAGCAGAATGATCACAGACAAAGAAAATTCACCCGCAAGACTCCTTTTCTTTTTAATTAAAAAAAAAAAAAAAAAAAGAAGGAAAAAAAAAAAGGAAGGAAAGAAACAAGAATAGTAGGGACAGGCACAGGACAAAGATAACAGGAACAGCCTGCATGGGGGCTGAAGACAACAGCCAAAGCCCAGTCAAACATGTAGGAAGATCTCTGACCATCTAAAAATTTTATCTCCTGCAACTTCTGTCATAGAGAAGAAACCTCCTTCAATTTTTCATTTCAAAGCACTTCTAAAAATCACAGGGATCATTTACAGAGCAGCAGTCCAGTAGTACAATACTCTAAATAGGTTTTGTTAATAGTTGCCAGAGGAAGGATCTGTAAAGAACATTAACTGTGCATTTAAAAATCTGAACATAGGTCTGATAGTCTGCTTCATGTTTAATCAGTTTAAACCATATCAAACAACTGTATAATCAATTTTATGGATTTGTGTGTATTTTTTTCTAAAAAATGTCAGCTATTACTGATTAAGTTACAGCAGCATTTTAAAAGCTGAAGAGCTCCAAAATATATATAAATATAGATTCATATGAGTGTAAGGTTGTTAACACAATTTAATTGCTGTTTAAAGAACTCAAAAGGATACAATACTCGAAGTGTAACAGAAGGGAAAAAAGGCCTAATAGTATTCCTCCACCACTTGACTAATTAGGGATTTAATTTTTTTTTTTTAAATATGACAATCTCAATTCACCTTGCAGTATAAAATCAGCATGGGAATTTTTAGCTTTAGGGTAGTTTTCTTCAGAGAGAATTTCATTACGATTCCCTTTCTCAATGTCCAAAAGTGTTCCACCTGACAACCATAAACTATTGAACCAAATTTGTTGCCATCCACTGGAACATTAACATGGTGAACACCCACAGCTCTGATAGATATGACCGATAAGGAGATTATTTATCTTACCCAAACTTTTGATTGAATTGTCTCCAAAATGTAAGTCCGCTATGAAGTTAACATGCACTTTTGCACTTATTTGTTCATTTAAAAATTCTTTTAAACAAATGGAAGTCACCAATTGTTCAGCACACTATATAGCTAGGATTCTTCTTTGAAAGAAATGATAACAGTTTTCACTTGCACATAACAAAGCAACTACTTCTATAATTTGTAGCATGCAACAACCCAAGTTTCTCAAATCAGACCTTACACTGTGAGGAATAAACCAGAGTTCATGTTTAGAATGGATTATTTTAGCCACAATCACGGATTTGTGTTGACAAGTGTCAACATGTTTATCAGATCACAATAGCTTAATATTAGACTCATGACAAATTTCCATCAATTCCTCATGACATGCAGTTGTCCAAAGTTTCCCAGAAAAAAAAATTAAAGAGCTGTGTTCTCTTTCAGATGCCATTTTCTGCAGTCCTTTACCTGTTTGTTTTTCTAAAAAACAAACAAACAAAACCACAAACTGAAAAAATTAGTTAACTTCTTGCTTCCACGTATTTCTTCATATTCATGGTCTGATATTCATTATGAAGAATTTTTATTATCGCAAATACAAGATCACTGTCAAAGTCACACTATAAACATAATAAACTTATGAGTACATACTGACATTTTAAAGAAAAAAAACCAATCTGATGATTTATTTTACAGGATTCAATTCTGTTAGTGCAGCTCTTAGTTAAACATTTAGAAAAAAGTCATAATAATTTCAGAATGTAACCCAAGTCAATTTAAAACACGCAAGAGAGAAAACAGAAATCATTGATGCCGAAAAGGATTAGTAAATGACTTAAGTTTTGACAGGACAAGGATTCAGAAATACAAGATGCATACCCTTTTTTTAATCTCAAGTCACTAACTAGGTTTTGAAAACATTTACTGTCAAACCAGCATATCTTATTACTTGCTTGCAGTAAATAGGAACAATATCTGCTTTCCGCATACACGGATCACATCCTTTTTCACAGAATACTACTAACAGTGTAACAATGACATGGCAGCAAAGAGAATGTAATTACAATACACAAAAGCAGGTATAAATAGTTTCTTTTCTGCCTGTCTTCTAGAGGCAAACCTTGAAATAGCAAGTTTGGCTCTTACATAAGACTTAAAAAACTGCGAGGCCACAAACAAAGGGTGTATCTGAAGAAATACTTGAGGTGTGCAAATTCAAAGGAAGAAACTCCTTGTTGAGTAGAATGCTCCCTGTAACTCAAGACAAATATTAGCAAAGCAATAGATAACCTCTCAGCTATGGATTATTCTGAAAGCAAAGCTGAGTTAAGCAACCCATCACTTAAAGAGAACAAAATAATTAGAAATGGCATGATCAAGATCTCCATGACAGAATTAACAACATTACTGAAATGCCCTACAGTAAAAGCCTTGCAATGGCAAGGAGATGGATTCAGGTCATTAGCTGCTAGCATCCAATCTTTCCAAGAACATTTAACTGTTCTACTGCAAGGGAATCCCTCAAGCAGATACCAAAAATACTGCAGTAAGGACCAGATTTAGACTTCTCATTACAGCAGAATGCTGGCTTCCAGTAGGAAGAGCTGTCCTTTTCTCTTATAACTTTGCCTTTTCCTTGGCTTATGAACAATAGAAAATGGATTTACAGCCTTCCTGCATCTGAGAACTTATTTCTAAAAGGGGCTGGTTGTGACTGAGAAGAGCCTGTCTGTTAAAATACCATTTCTGCAACCCAGATGCACTCTAGAGAGAGAGTGTCACTGTCCAGGCTGAAGTCAGTATGTTCTTAAATGGTTTTTAATAAGCTTACTTTTACTTTTGGAATAGTTTACCAGCAAACAAAATACAGCAAGAAAATGCTTAGTTCATAAAGTCTCTGAGAAATCAATGTTTTCGATTTTGAATCTAATGCTGCTACAGCCAGAA
This sequence comes from Megaceryle torquata, assembly GCA_024611175.1. Taxonomy (NCBI): domain Eukaryota; kingdom Metazoa; phylum Chordata; class Aves; order Coraciiformes; family Cerylidae; genus Megaceryle; species Megaceryle torquata. The sequence continues at coordinate 32,498 of JANIJG010008094.1, read as the reverse complement.
GGTCCATTACCCAAAGCAGGAATTTCAGAGCACTTTTTTCCACTTGGACATATATGACTTGAGGAAAACAATGTTCTCCACTTCTGATAAGGAAAATGTATCAAATTCTTATTTCTCATTACCCGACATTTGGAATTAATCAATACCACTGTACATTACTGTGGTTTCAACAAACACTGAATATGCTAGACACCTATTACAAAGAGTTGTACTTAAAGTGAACATTAAAGTACAAAACTCAGGAGGTTACCACCAGGATGCAAGCACTTGTATCAGGCAGCTCATTCCTCCTGTTCTCCTGCCCTCCCCAAGCCAGCAGTAAACACCAAGCATCCTCTGACAATTCAGCCTGCATAAGATTTAAACCTCTTTGACAGTGCTCCTCTTCCTCTCATCACAGACAATACAGGAAAAGTAAGTTGGGTGGCACAGATATGAAATTGCAACAGATCTGGGATATAGATAGCTTCCTTTAAATCTTGTTAGATTGTATAAAGAAACGATCAAATATGCACTTTTCAGTGGTTGTGCTGCTTCACTTCTCCCTACTTCATTTTGGCTTCGCCACAGAATCAGATGAATATTTGAAAAAATCTTAAACTAAATGAAACTTAAAAAAAGTTTAATGAACTAAGAGTAGCATCACTTCCCCCAAAACAAAACAGGTTATTTTTATAAAGTTACTATAAGCAAAGAAAATTCACCTTTCAACTCACAATTGACACTGTCTGTACCTAAATCCATGAACAGTGGGAAAAATGTTACAAAGAACACGCATGTTTATGAATTCATATCGGCAAACAGCTGGCTGGGAAAGTCAACTGGGTTTAAAATCTGGCTCTGTGGTAACACATTTGTGTCCAATGTGCAGCACGGACCCATATAATGTGTAAAGACAGCTTTCATCAGTAACACATAACTGGGATGTTTTCATTCTTACCATTTCTTAAATTCCTTTTAAAACAGCATTCAAGTCAGTGAAAAAACTTATTTCTGGATGTTACTCTGAAACATGTTAGCTAGGAAACTGTTCTAAATTAAGATGGAAAGATACTGGATTAACAAGTATTAGAACTAGACTACATAAGGTCAACTGTTCTCAGCAATTATTTACAGAACAATATGTTTTCCATCACATATAAACCTTTCAAACTTCACACTGGACTACAGGATAGAGCAGATTATGACTTCCCAGAGGTAACTGCAATCTTATAGGAAAGATTCTCCCACAGCTTGTCAGAGAAAATACAGTTGCATAGGAAGAACAAGCACAGGTCTTCCTTCCTTTACTGCACAGTTTTGCTTGTTTTTAAGTGAACAAATGTTTTCTTCAATGTGCAGAGAACAAGTAGGTGTAAAAAGAAATAAATAATTGTTAAAAATCTGACTGAAACAAGTTCAACATGCTTAGCAAGAACAGGCTTACATTATTCATCATTTATCCCACCTACAGACATTATCTCTTAGTAGAAACACAACACAGGAGGGACACCTAATAACACACTAAAGAATAAAATGTTGCTTTCTATCACTTTTCAATATACATATGAACTAAGAGTTTTCACGTGTCCTTCCCCTGGTACCTACTTGCAAACATAGTAAAATAAAGACAGTATTTGCCATTCCTTGTGGTTCTTCTAAAGCAGGACTCTTGGGATTTGAAAAATCCAAATTATTTGCCTTATAGAAGCAGATTCATTACATCACCTTGGAACTGGTAGCCATGCAGAAATATTTCTTGCAGTATCAATCCAAGAATTTAATTGCTAAAGACATTACCATGGAAGAAAGTCTACTGGGAATGAGACAGTTTTCATATCAGGCACATTTCGAGGCGTGTGTGTGTGTGTGCGCGTGTGTGTGTAGGAGCAGCTCACACAGTGTGTTTTCTGCACAAAGGAATGTACAATTAACAGGCAAAATTTCTGAAACCTAGCAACGAGTAGGATCTAAGACACTCTTCTTAAGAGGACTATCCAGGAAAGTTATGAGCATTTTGAATCCCCATAAAAAGGTTAGCATGTCATTGCACTGAAATGTTCACAAAGACGTAGTTTAAATTGTCAAGCAGTACAACAGCCCAGAAAGGAATGAACATTTTGATGAAAAAGATAATGATTATCTGTAAGATTATGCTGCTGAGTATAGTAAAAACAACCAGATCCAGCATCAGTTTCTTTACTGCTGAGTTTCCAACTGATACCAGTACATACCTGCAAGAACAACTCTATGAATATTTCAAGAGGAAAGGGCAAAGAGTTGACAGAAGTCCATCTGAGCTGCTCTATTATTTCCATTGTGAAAGACAAGTCTTTTCAAAGCACTGAAAGTTTCAGAATATTGTAGTATGTAATTAGGGTGTTAAAAGTTTGCATTAACTTAAGTTACTAAAGAAATTTTTAAGTATAAATACAAGATCACTTCATCAACAGAATAATGTAACACAAATATGATTAAGTGTATACCTCTTGATTCTACAGACTTAAATTCTTTGCTAAACAAAATCATGATTCAAACAAACAAAGAAAAAGATTAAATAATCAGACAGCATGAATTAATCTGTTGAGACCAAGATGAGCCAACTGCTTTCTTACAAACAAATTAAGGAAGTAAAACAACAAAAAAAAAAGAGGTCATGCTTTCACATGACCTTAGAAGGTCATACAACATGGACTTTATGCAAACATGTGAAATAGAAACACCACAGCCACACTAGCTTTTCTGAAGTCCCTTTGTTATACAGTTAATTTGTATTTTTAAGTTTAAATTCTCATATCCTCAAACTCATGCTATTTACTTTCACTGCTACAAAAGGAATGTTTCAAAAAAACCCAATCGGAACAACCCACCTCTGAGTAGCCACAGGTACTTCACCTCTTCCCCAGGCTCTCCTGATTAATGTAATATTTATTCCTCCAGGTTCAGCTCCAACTTAGGGAAGAGGAACCACTACCTACACATCAGCTGTATGAGCATTCATACAAACTTCTGTGTGCTCCAACAATACCACCTAACTTTTTATGCCTAAAATAGGCTAATCAGTTTTCCAAGTCTACTGCATATGTACAGAGAATAAAAGAAGGAAAAATACTGTCAATTTTGTTCAACCTCCAAGGACCAGCCCACTTAAAAACCAGCATCCATCAAACTCTTTACCATGGGCTCAACAGCTGACAAGACTGGTTCTAATGAAGTACATCACACTGTAAACCATGCACGAAAACAAAACTTAGGTGACCAATGCAGACTTGTCAACAGTTCTTCTTCTATGCATTTGCTTCATTTATAAACAGAGATTTGCTTTAAAAAGAATGTCAAACTTTTGCAGGTTTCAATTTCTGAGCTGAAGCTGGAAGAAAGGGACTGTCAACATCAAAAAGCAGACTTACTGACACTGAGAAGGAATCCCAAGGCTTAACCCTTGGTTTAAGGAATTGTCTTCTCTAGGAAAAAAAGAATATTTTGGTTCATCATGCAACCACATATAATAGTAAACTTAAGCGTCAGGACCTAAGAAGTATTGGCCGATGTCAGAACGGTGTTACTTCTAAAAGAAATAAAATCACAACTCAGCTTCAGCATGTCATCATCAGGTGCAATTAGCAACTGAGATGCTTTACAACCCTTAAAAAAGAAAGCTTATCAAGAAAAGCTAAACACACATGAGAACTTAACTTCTTGTATCACACCACGAAGTCCTCTCTTGAAGCTGCGGCCCCGCTGAACCCCATAAAACCCCGGGGAACGGGCCCCTGGCCGACTGCCACCCCTCCCGGAGCCGCTCCGGGACACCGCCCGGTTCGAGCAGCGGTGTAACACCGATCGACCCTCACCCACGGCCCGCTACCAAAGGACAAAGCCGCCCGGCTCCGAGGCCAGCCCCACCGCGGCCCGTCCCTTCGCCCAAACCGCGGCGGGATGAGCTGAGGGAGAGCGCTGCGGCGCTTCAACCCCCAGCTCAACACTCCCGCTGGCAGGGCAAGGCGACCCGGCCCCACCACCCTTCCCCAAGGATGAAGAAAGAAGGAGAGAGAGAGCGCGACGCCCCGACAGGCCCCGGCCGCTACAGGCCCTCAAGTAGAAGCCCCTAAGGGGTCCCCGCCCGCCACCGCAAGGCAGGGGGTGCCCTTCCCTAGCCAGGCCTGGAGGCAAACGAGCCGCCCCCTGCTCGGAGATAGCGACGGCAGCGTCTCTTACCTGTGGGCTGCGCGGGGGGCGGCGGGGCCCGGGCGGGCATGGCGGCGGGCGGGGCGGGGGAGGGAGGGGGAAGAAGGAAAGAAAGAAGGAAGGAAGGAAGGAAAGAAGGAAAGGGAAAGGGGATGCGGCCGGTTATCTGAGACCTCCCGCGGCAACCGCCATGGAGGGGGAACCCATGTCACGACGACAGGAACCGCGTCGCTGCGGCCCGGCCCCCTCCCAGCGGCCACCGCCTCCTGCCCCGCCACCGCCCACTTGGCCTCCCGTCAGGCACCGCACTACCGCCCCCGGAGCCGCGTCACTTCCAGCGGCGGCTGGCGAGGCGGGCAGTAAATGAATAAATAAATAAATAAACAAAACGAGCGACTAACGCCGCTCCTGCGGTGGCATCTCCTCCCCCAACTGAATGAGTGAGACGGTGCTTTAGCTGCGCTGCTGCCATCTTAACTATTGGCATGCTGCCTCCACCGCGGCGAGGCCGCCATCTTGGATGAGGGGTGAGGCGATGCTCTGGCGGGGACGCTGCGGTTGCCATGTTGAGCTCGGGAGGAAGAGGGCAGCGCCAGGTGGCGGAGGTTTCCGTGCCCTGGAGTAGGCAATGCGATGTGTTTTAATTGTGTGATATTGTTTTTAAAGTTATTTTTAATTTCTCTCCAGTGGTGGTGTGGGGGCTGTGCCAGGTGAAGACCTACCTGGGATCCTGTGAGATGGGCTGGGGCTTTTGCCTGTGGAGAGGCGCCGAAAACAGGCGGTGACACTAAAAAAAAACCCACCCCCCCAAAAAAACCCAACAAAACACCCAGACAAAAATCCCCATCCAAAATAGAAATGGGGAATTTGGGGCAGAATCCCCCAAATGGGAGAAGACCAAGCGGGAGCAGCGCTGCGGTACAGGCAGCACCGGGGCGGGATTTTGCCGCCGCCAGCGCGATCGTGGTTTTTATGCCTGTGCTATGGGAGCGTTTCATTTCCCAGTCTTCAGGCTTAAGCTAATCTTTCTACATTGGAAATAGCTTGTTGCAAAGTTTTCCCCTTTGAAGTTTCGGGGGGAGCAGTCTGATCGCGTACGTATGATCCCACAAGCATGTTTCCAAAGCCACCTCTATACAAGCTGCCATAGCGCTGTTCCACGTTCTCTTGTCTCCTTGTGACCACGGGATATGTTCCTTCAGCCTCGGAGTCTGCAGACCGCTTAGTCCAGGTGGAGTCCCCAAGGGCCTGTCTGCATCATGCTGAAACCTCATCTTGGAAGTATCAGGGTCTGTTGGAGTTACCACCTTTAAAGGGTAGCTCGGTACAGATTTGTTTCTAGAAAAAGAAATTCATACGTGTCTGTGCTGCCTGGGGAGGTTGTGTAAGTAAGCTAGTTGTAAGTGCCAAGACGAATCAATGCTTTGGTTGAGCTGCTTTTTATGCTTTTCATTGCTTGTTGATTATGCAAATTCCGTAAAAAAGAAGTAAAAAGACTGTCAAAAAAAGCATACAGGGAAATACTCTTAATTTATACAACTTTCTATCTACCTATCTATCTCTTATTTACACTTTTTTCCCAAGGAGCACAAGTAGACAATGGTTTGACCTGATAGGTGAAAAAACATTCACAGCAAAACCACTATATGAAATATCGCATCTATGCTTCTGTTTTTCAAATTTGTTTGTTTGTTTTGTAATACCTATTTAGACTGTACTGGTGAATACTGTCAGAACTACTGGCACATTAGGTCTTTACAAATGCATAACATGGTCTTAAATGATGTGCAAAGCCTGCCGTTCATCCTTTGACAGTAGCGAACCAAACACTGTACAGCAGTTATAACATGCTGGCAAATTACAATAATAAAGTAGCGATCAAAGTGTAATATTAAAGCTTTATTTATACAGAGGCTTAGGCATATATTTAAACAAGAGACTAGCTTGGCTAAGGAAGGCTTAAAATAAGGCTATTCATAGAACTTTTCACATTTGAGATAGGTTTGTGGAACAAATATGCCTCAAATGCATTTAAGAGTAATTATAATTAATCTGCTATTTTAATAAGCAATGGAAAGCCTTTGTGAAGCATGGGGAAATTACATTGTTAATACAATCTTTCTCTTATGTTAGGAATCCTGTTACAGTAGCTGAAGATAGGTGGCTGTTAATGAAGCTGTAGGACTGTTACACTTTGCCACCTGATGGCTGTTTTTTTGTTGGTTTTTTTTTTTTTTCAGTTTAGTATTAGAAATGCAGCATAAAACTTGTGTTGACCTGGCAGGACAGAAGGAGAAGCGATGAGGGAACTGGAAGGTGGGGCAGTTTAGCAGTCAAAGATCTTTGACCTTTACCCAATATACAACAACATGTTTTACAAGTCACAAGGGTGCAGAGAGGAATTTGTAAAAGCAGTGAAATTCTTTGTGGTAAAGCAACAGATAAACTAGTTGATTTCTTCCCCTATCTGGCAGTAGCTGTTAAGTTCCAGGGACCTAAAATACACCACAGTGCATGGTGTTAGTCCATGAAGAATTGTTTCCAGTTCCAGCTGTGTTTGTTTGATGGTTATTGACATATATTGACATTCACGGCTGAATGTCAATCATCCTTACAGCAACACTGTAAATAATACTAGACGAGGTAATTTAGTAATTATCATCTCTTATACACCTGATGTATCAATTATTTGAATGAGCATACTGAATAAACACACTACCCATAAACTTCCCAGACAGCAACCTGAGCCCTAGCACCCTAAAAAAACCCCTTCTGTCAAAAAGACCAAAGCCACAACCATGTACCACAGGAAGAGAGCCAGAAAGATCGACAGCATCAATAATTACAACCTAGAATAGAAAGAAATTTATTAAGTAAAATTCCCAGGTGATTTGAGGAAGTGACTCATATCCTAAACTACAAAAAAAGGCAGAAAAATCCCTCCAAATGGCCCCTGCCAGTTTGAAGAGAAGGAAATTTCCTTCTCTTTCTTGGTAGTATTCCATAATTTCTAGGACCAGAAGTTTTAATCAGTATGCAGTTGTGAGTCTGTAAGATTCATTTAACTTGAATACAGGATCAGGTAAGAGATAAGCATTCCATGTCCAAAAAAAAAAAAAAAGTGATCTTCACTTAGGCATAGTGTGAGTGATTGACAAGATGTGTGGGATTTCTTTAGTCATTCCTGCATAAGCTTCGCTGCTTGAAGGAGATTACATTTGCTTACGAAGGCAGACTGACTCTCTGTAATAGCATTAGCCGTATCATGTATTAGTTCTGTGTCATGGAATCTGTAGGTTGCAACACTAATTTCAAGGTTATGGTTTCAACATGTGAAAGTTTCCTTTACAGAACTGCAGGGATTGTAAACACTGTATCTTACCTGGAGATTATTCTAGAGCAATATTCTATACATAGGGTGGTGTTTTGTTGTTCAGTTTGGTTTTTAAAGCATATACTTCCAAGCAATTTCTTTTCTTACAGCATGGTGGAAAAAACTTTGTGAGGTATCCACCTCAATGTGAAGCCCCTCTGCATAGCCTAGGTTTTAAGTCAAGCAGGACTGATCTAACTGAGGTTCAGCCTTGATTTAGCGGCAGCAAGTAGCTTTATCAGTCACTGATGTTGATTCCTAAACTGTCACTGATGTGAATTCCTAGTCACTGATGTTGATTCCTAAACTGTCAGGAGAGGGCGCAGCCTTCCTAGAAGTCTCAAATGGAAAAAGGTATCGTGGTGTGTCGAGATGATTCAGAAAGTCTGTCTCCACAAAACCAGCGTGGTCTGGAGCCTCAGACACTCCTCCTGGGTTGGGAATTGAGTATGGCAGGGAGAGCTTGTTACGGTCTATATCCATGTCCTTCAGAAAACGTAGTCATTTATAATTCTCAAGAAAATTGAGTATTTATAAAGAAACAACTTAACTTTTGTTTTCTCATTTTGGAGTTTACAGCATGGATCCTGAATGTAACCTTTAATTATACTAGAAGCTGTACCGTTTATTGTGTAGTGTAATGCAGAACATCATCTGAAAGATGTTGAATTGCTAGCAGTGAATAGTGCAGTTATTTTCCTTTTTTTCTGTGTGTGTTTTTTGTTTGGTTTTTTTTGTTGTTTTGTTTGTTTGTTTGTTTTAATTCCAAAAATATAGTACAGCATGGCTGCTGGCAGTGCAAGCTTTTTGGGGCTTCCCTGCTCAGTGTTTGGGGAAGAAACATGCTCTAGTCAAAGACTAGATAAATCTTCAAACTTCAGGCAGTTGGCTTCCCTTTCTGCTGGATCCTGCCAATGTTGTTCATCAGAAACTAGATAGCCTATTTCCTGAGAAATAATTGTGCTTTATTTTTCTTTCTTTCTATTTTTTGTTGTTGTTGTTGTTTTTACACTCACAGATTAATCAGACATTTGAAGATTTGAAGTTATCCATAGAATTAATTTTAAATGGTCTTTGGACCTACCAGATTATTCCACTAATGCCAAAAGCTTCAATTTCTGATATTGTCAGTGCACTGCTAACTAATTTAAATTTTTCTGTTGAAATGATATATATATATATATAAAGCAAATTGAAACCAGGAAATCAAACCATTGCAATTTATCTTCACAGAATGTTTTGACTTTTTCCCCATGCTGACATGAAAATGAATTGGCACATTTCTCTGAAATGTTTTTAATTCAGTAAAACTGCATTTATCTTGGACCACTATAGCTGAAATAACCGCTACTACTGCATTATCAAGCAGAAAGAGCTTGTCTGACTGAATTTGCCAATCAACGTCAAAAACTTTGCATGAAAATTGTTTGTAGCTGTGGTTTCATAAGGTGGGCATTATCAAAGCCAGTTGAATGAATAATATATGCTTTCTGCTGGCTTCTAAATGGGCAATAGCTAGCAAAAGAAAAATTCTGCAGTTACTGTCAGCTAAATTGAAGCTGCAGCTGAGCAGAGAATGAACTGTTACTAAAGCAGCCTGTTACTAAACTCCACTGCTGATCAAAGTTGGTAAAGCATCTATAAGTAGCTGATTCTTGTTGCTTTGCATACTGGTTGTTGTCCATTCAGAATCTGCAGACTGCCTGGCTCCTCCACAGGGCTCTGCAGAGCACTCCTCGGTGGCAGAGCTGAGGGAGCCAGGACTGCCTCTCGGTCCCAAAGCATCCTCTGACTGCATCAGGAACCACCTTGTAAAGAGCCCACCTGGGTCTGTAAGCTGGCTGTGCAGCAGAGATCCCGAGGGTCCCCATTCCCTGCAGTTGTCCTAGTGTCTGAATGAATTTGTGCTCTCTGTGGTCTCTACCTGTCTCTCTGCTGACAGTAAAAGGAACTGGCCAAGCCTGTCCTCCCAGCACTAGGTGTTAACCATTATGACAACCCCTGCATGGTGGTCTCTGTTTCCTTCCGGTGGTACCTCTCAAGTCTTTTCAAAGGCACTGAGATATTCTTCTAAGCAGCTCACATATCTACATCTTCTGTATCACCACTACTTCCTTTAGCATTGACCTCTGGTCATGCAGAATGATCAGGCAATGGTTTATCTTGTTTTGGGGATCCAACAAAGTTGTCTTAGTTTTTCCCAGCCCTTCAAGGAAGGCACTGTTTCCATCTGTTCTAGGCATAAAATACAAACCATTGTAATGTGTATTTTAGATGAAACATGTAAAACTGTTTGGAGTGCAAGTTTGTTACTAGTTTTTACAAATTATCCTAGCTATCTTTACTGGAGTCATAGCTGCAAAAGCAAAGAGGCATTACTACATCAGCAGCCCATTCTCCTGTGATTCTCAAGCTCTTAAAAAATCCCAGAATTGTCCTTAAACAGTCCTAAATGTGTTGAATACAAAGAACCCTATGCAGTTACAGAAAACAGATGAAATAGCAGTTGGTTTAGGTGGGTCTTGGAAATATCCTATATCTGAAGGGCATGTTGGTTCTTTGATTTTTGTCTGAGTCTTCTTTGGGCAAATATAGGGGATTGCTGACACTCATCAGTATTTGTTGGGAGGTGTTTTAGTTTGTTTGTTTCATTTTTTTCTTCTAAGGAACTCCTTTATGAGTCTTGACCATGTTTGCAGCTAATTTGGAGTGTCTAATGAACATGCAGGCTCACATTCTTCCCATACAAGGACTACCTAGTGGATTAACCAGCTCATGAATGTCAGAACAGCCACATTTCACCTGCCATGGTCTAGACCACATCCTCAAAGTGGCAGAAGTGAATGACTTCGGTGTGACAATACTACGCATACACCTGGCTGCAACATTTTATATGTAACTCAGCAGCAGTGTATGCAAAGTGCATTTTAGTGTATGTACATTTTAATGAAGACAAGGCTTGTCAGCAGAGGCAATAAGCAAACCGATGTAGCTGGCAGAACTTAGCAAGCTCTCAGCAGTGCTGGCGTGTTCAGATGTGAAGGAGGTATAACAAACTTTAAGACAATTGCAGACTGAAAACAATCTAACTTCAGCCCTAACTTAACCGTGTTACTCGGACAAGCTGAGAGGAAAAAAAACAGCTGACAAGTGCAGCACCTTGGTAAGCTATGGACAGCCAAAATGATGTACAGGCAACACATACTGTTTCCTCCCAGGGCTAACAATAATTCCTTCTCCAGAAGATGCTATTGTGCGAGTACCTCAATTGTCAGCAAGAAAGCAAGATTCCTAGCACTCTCAGTAGCAAAGCTTTCTAGTGTGACTAATTGGTTGTTTTGGTTTTGGTTTGGTTTTTTTTCAATGCAAGCACTAAATGCAGAAAGCAATGAGAAAAGAAATCAAAATTATTCATTTAAGGCAATCTTTTGTCTTTAAGAGGCATGGCTTGTGAGTTTTGTACATTTAAGGTGAAAAGTACTAATAATGGCTGAAGACCATTATTTTGTTTTAACGATCCCATTTATTTATTGGATAAAGGTGAGTTGATTTCCATAGCCATCCTCCTTCCCTGTGTGTCAGCTCCTTTCCGTGATGACAGGAGTCAAGAGCATCCAAACACCCTCGTAGATCAGCAGGTAGGAAATTCCAGGGTACAAACTACTAACGCTGTGTACGTCATGGGAGTTATTACTGCATTCTCTTGCATACTGAGCTCTTTGGGGTAATAACATATATATGGCCATAATCTCTATTAACATCTTAAGGCTTTTTTCATTTCTAAGGCATTTCAAAGGTGTTCATTTTTCTGTTTGCTTTTTTGTTGTTGTTGTTTTGGTGTTTGGTTTGGCTTTTTTGAGGTTTAGGACCATTGAAACTTACCTCTACAGATGGGTTTTTTGGTTTTTTTTTTTTGTATATATAAGAAGCCCTGAAGTATCCTGTTGTAATTGCACAAGTTCATATAATATCTATTTGTCAACACAGTCAGTGAAATTCAGGTGTCTGATTCAGATGTTCTGGACAAGTTTTCCTCATGATCTGATGGTCTGTGACTGGCAGTGATGCATATCAGTAAAAATAATTTCAGAATTTATTTTTTTTCTTAAGATCATGCCCATTTCTCATTACAGTGAATGTCAAAATGTCCATTAAATGTTCGTGAAGATAGGACTAATTCAGTTCCAGGTTTTAAAGTGGAAATGCATGAGGTTTTTCTGGGTTAATGACAGCTTCTGTCTCAAATACAACTGCCATTTAAGGAAAGTGGTTCCTTTTGAAGATACTTGTCAAAATCCTCCTCATTTTCTTTCAGACTCGTATCTGATGCCTGTTTTCAGTACCACATATGTCAATTTTGTTCATATTTTTCTGCACTGGCTTTTGTTTCTTGATCTATGTTCATTGAGATGCAAAGCATCTGGGATGTAGGCACATAACAAGGGTAGATCTCAGAAAAACAGGATTGCTTTCTGGAAAGCTCTTCTATGAGAAATATGTGAGAATGGCCATAGCTGATCCTAAACTGTCTGATAGGGTCGTTGTCATAGGTAAATTGTAAACAGGAAGACAGAATCTAGAGAGAAAATACCATGCTCCAAATAGCCAAAATGTTTTTGAATGCCTGGAGCGGTACTGTCTGCCCCAGCTGCCTTGGAATCCTGCAGGCAGCAGCCTTTGGCTGCACCAGCAGTCAGGATGAGACTCTAAGCAGAGGAGTCTGTTGGTGTCTGCATGGTCAAGCATGCTGTTGTCTCTCAAGCTGAAGGAAGCAAGACTGAGCCCCTGACCTTTGTACCGAGAACAGGCAGAATGTAGGAAGGAGCAGGCAGAAGGTAATGTGGAGAACTGCTCAGGGAGGGAAATGACAGGATGGCAAGGGAAGCACAAAGACAGTGGGGCAGATGAAGAGATGAGAAGTCCAGCCTCCAACCCTTCAATATCCAGGATCAGTCGGACATCTCTTGAGAGCAGCTGAACCAGCTCTGTTGCCACAAAGAGAGCTAGGAAAGATGAGATTAGGTAAATCCAGGTGCCTGAGCAATCTGTTTAAATTCACCAGGCTCTAAGTAGGAACCCTCTCTCTAAATCATGGTAGACTGGGTTTCAGTGTTGGGAAAAGGGTCCTGTCTCAAAGCAAGCTTCTTGGTTCTACCAACTGAATATGGTCCCAGCAGGGTTACGTAATATCACTTATGTCCTTTGCAGGACATTTGTTCACTGTTCACACCTCTCTCTCTACACCAATCATACAGTCTAAGTGCTGCCTTAGGGAGCAGTGAGCTACAGCCACCCCATCTCTATCCTTGTCAAACTCAAGAGGTGTGTGTTAGTGGTGAATTTGGCTCATAGCTTTCAGGTTTTAACCACTGAACTGAAACAAAGTTTAATAAACACAATAAACATATCAACTTGTAGTGTCTAGTGCTTGTTGCAGGAAGCCTTGATTCCCACCATGGCTGAGAGAAGGCTATTTCCAGAGCACCAGCTTGGACTTTGTACCCTCCTCTGGCCAAAGAGGGATCTGAGATCGAGTCTAGGTGTGGAGGAGTTCTCATACCCCCATTCTTCCACGTGCACAGTGCTAGTGAGCTGGAGACACATCTCCAAACAGCAGCAAAAGCGCCAAGTCTTCCCAACACAAGCTGTTTGCCAAATGTTTCAAAGGAGCAACTTTGGATTTCCCTGCATTTATGGAATTGTTTATAATGTAGGTCAGAGGGGCTTTTCTGTCTGCTCGGTCAGATATAAGTCATCAGTTCAGTGGATTTAAATGGAAGACTGGTGGCAACTTACAATTGGTTTGCATGGAAATGGCATCGGGCCAGTTGCCCTGTTGTGGAAGGTTGTGCGAGCAGAACAGATATAATTATTTCCAAATTTGGCCACAATCCATATTTTATCCATATTTATCCTTATTTTGCTGCAAATGGGCTTTTTTTCCCTCGGCAAGAAATCCCTTGGGCAGAGACCATGTTCTCAGTAACTCACTGTTTACTCCATAGTGGGTGGAGTTTCCAACAAATTCTCCTCTGTGAAGGAGCCAAGATGCATGACCCTTGCTAGTGATGCAGCTATCTCCAAAAATCAGACCTCTGTCTCCTCAACAGCCTGTCTCACATAGGAAATGTTGCAGATTATGAGATCATTCACAGTTCTATGAGCAGCAACTAGTTCTTGATGCAAAACCTGTTGTCAATAGCCTGGATTTTTTGAGGAGCAAAGACTCCCGTGCACATCATCACTTGGAGCAGGAGGGAGGTTTGCAAGCACTTTAGAGATCTCTCACCAGTCAGGTGCTTGTTCTTATTCAAATCAATGGTGGGACGTGAACCAGCATTCATTCAAAAATAACATCGGCATTTTAGCGCATGACTGCCACACCACACACACCCCCCAGCCTGTCCTCCCTTACCTTCTGGGATCATTTTATCTGATTTGTGCTGATGGAACTTGATCGCTATCGGATAGCCCTTTGCAGAGTTGCTTCAGGGATGAGCGAGACCTGGACTGAACCTACTGGGGTAGCTGTTGCACACTGACCTGTTCTTGTCTTGCTTGTAGCCAGCCAGTCAGGGATGGATGGTGCATTCACTTCTCAACAGCTCAGCAGCTGAGTCTTCTGATCTTTTTTCTCATATAAATGTCTTCAGATGCAGTTTGACAGGAGAATACATTGAGAAGATTTTTCCACTCTGATTAAATTATTCTACAGGCTGCACCTTCAGAGAGGCCATTGTTACTTTCAGATCTCTGTTGTTTGCTGATGATTTAAACACCATTACTAGCTAGGCCACTTCTCTGGAGAGTCTCCCTTTCTCAATCTGACAGACATGCAGGCAGACAGAGCTACAATTCTGTGCTAACTAACAAAAAACATGGTGATAACCCCCTACAAAGTATGACAAAGAGTCACAGGGTGCTCAGGTTTGCCTTGGGGCTGGTTTGCTTTTACAGAGCTGGACCAGTTTCTTCTGAGTCAGATTCTGTTATATGCAAGCTACTGTGGTAGCCTTTAATTCAGTTTAGGAGTGGATCAGATAGGTTTCTTCCCTCTTCACAATTATTACCTTATTATTGCTCTGTTTGTTAAGGTGTATTCTGGTATCATCACACAGCCACAAGTATGGCCAGCATAAAAGGCAGGGCCCAGTGTAGTAAGGGTCCGTGGTGTGTTTTTCCTCTCTTGCTTGTGTAGAAAGAGTCACCACTGCATTATAAACTTACCTCTAAAGCTTCTCAAAGCTCATTCTTGCCTTTGGGAAAGCTTCATGTGCTAAAACCATCAGGCGTGGCTTTCTGTGAGGTGGGCTGGACCGTTACACCCTGATCTGAGATGACCATTTTTTTCTGCAGCAGGATTGATCCAAGGAGATCAGAGCTGTGGTGGACCCCAGTCTAATGCTGGCCCTAGGTGAGGCTCTGCAGCAGTCTCCAAGTTTCCCTTGGAAGTCAAAACTTGGTTAGAGGAAATAGGAATGGTGAATGAGTCCCAGGAAGAATGGGAAATAATCTCTGCAGTTGTGGCAGCCAGTCCTAGCATGTGGGAAATAGCGTTTGTGTTATCTTTTGAGTACCGGTTTTATTCCTGTGATTATTTTTGGCTGATCTAACACCTCAACCATTTCATCTCCCAGGAAGCAAACATCATCACTGCAGGACCTTCTCTGGTGCATGAAGGTGCTGTTTACATTTCCCGTAGTAGTGGTATTGCTCAGCTCTGAAAAAAAACGAATCACAAAGGACAAAAAGAAAAGTGATGCCTGCTTTTTTTAGTGATTAATATTGATTTGTCGGCATGAAAATTGTTTCCTCTGAGGCTTTTTTGTGTGTTCTTTTACAGCTAATGGGCTACTCCTGTGTAAAATTCCTTCAGAGGAATTTTCTTCCAGAAAAGCCAGCTGCAGTTAAAACACGGAAGACTGTGTCCCAGTCCTTTCTTGGTATCTCCTTCTTTGACTGCTGTTATCTTTAAATTACATCCTCAGTGATGTCACTCTCTCAAAAGTAGAATCACCCTTGCCTAGATCTTTACTCATGGAAGGTTTAGTGTAGCTCTAACCTAGTTAGGAATCTAAGGGTTTTCCCCTCATTTCCTTGGGGTGTATTAAAATGGATTATCCTGATATGAATAACATAAAATAGAAGTTAGGGGAAAAAAAAGTTTCAGGCTCTGCATCTCTAAACTCCAAAGAGCTCACCATCCTGAACCCCACTGGCAATAAAAAAATTGCCTGTAAATGCAAAGTCTTGTATCTTCAAAGTATTTAGGTTTAACAAAATAGATGAACATATCATTGCCCCTCTGTTTCTGCAGTCCCTCAGAGCCTTTAGTTCCAAATCTTTGATCAGTCTTTAGTTGGACAAAGTAGGCAAGGAATTTGAAGTGGGTAAGAACACATCAGGACTCCTGAGTTTAGCTAAGACTGCATATAAAAATAATATTGTCTCAGAAAAATGAAAAGACAGTGTCCTGCCTCTGCTGAGCAAGGGGTTTCATGCCCATGTTTTTTTCCTGTGTGCTGGCAGAGTCACAAGATGGGATGCATTCTGACTGTGGCTAAATAAGCAGCTGGAGGGCTGATAGCTCTCTGCAGAGCCACTGGCCTGTTCCCTTTCTGTTTTCAGGCTCTCTACCCATTCCCTCTCCTTTGTAAAGGCTGCAATGTTATGGAATGGTGAGCATGCTCACATACATCATAGTGGTACAAGCTGAGACTGACCTCAACAAATTTTTTCTGTCCCATTCCTCCAGAGGTAGTGACTTAATTAATACCTTGTCTTTATACCTTTGGGGAAATCACTCTGAAAACCTGCTGACTTAGGCTTTGTGTAGCTGGTGGTCATTCACCCATTTCTGGCATTTGGCCATTTTGGAGTGTAAGCCATACACAAAACTGGCAACCCAAACCAGCTCAGGTCAGATTTGTCTGCTGCTGTAACCTCCTCAACATCTGTAGAGTACCAGCATTGTTTCTTCTACATTCAAGAGTAGGAGACCACTGAGGAATAAAGGCTGAATACTGCAACATTTAGTATTCCTAGTGCTGTTTGCAAAGAAATCCACCAGCTATTTGGTAGCTTGTGTTCTAAGAAGGTGCTGTTCTGGGTCTTCCTTTTTTATGTGCTGGTGCTGAACGGTTCAAAAAGGACAGAGATAAAAAAATTGCCCTGTTCGGTCTAAGTAAAATGATAAATCTGCTCTCTTGAAATATGATTCTGCTTTATCTGGTTTTACTTTTGGCAGAAGGGGAGCCACACAGTGTTTTCCTGTTGCCACCTATTTCTGGCAGGGCCTGCTTGAAAGCCACTGAAAGTTCCCATAGCCAATAATTACTTTGAATCTGGCTAATCAGAAAAGCTGTTCTCAGTAATATGGAAAGTAATTAAAAATACATGTCACATATTAGTAGAGCCCTTTCCACATCCTTTAGCATTTCTAGTTGATCAAGTGTGTTGTGTTTCTTACTCCTCTGTGTAGAAGATGCTTGCATCACCTTTGGGATGCTGAACAGGGATGTTGTGCAGGTGCTGCCCTAAGTGCCTTGGCTCCTTCCAGGGCTTTTTATTCATCTCTCTTTCCAAGCCTGGCAGGACAGGTTTGCCCCTGTGGAAGCAGAATTGCAAGTGCTCTCTTTGTTGTGTGAGTGATGCATAACCCTCTGCCTTCAGCACTGAAAGCCTTTGCTGTTCTTCACTTTGTTAGGGTGGTAGCTTCCTTCCTAGTAGCAGGTGCTTAAGGAAACATCTGGTGTCACCTGTCAGTGGCCTGTTGTTTCCAGCTCTCTGGTTTATTTAAACTTCAGGTGGGGATGTGTATGTTTTCAAAAGGGAGATCAAGCATCTATATTTGGGTGTTTGGTAGAAGGCATGTCCTTAAGGTCCCTTTACAAACACTAAGGAGCTAAGGCCTCTGGAAGACGATTCAGGGCATCAAAATTGTCTCTGCTAAATCATCCTCTGGACGAAGTGTCTCTCATTCCATTGCCTATATAGGGAACCCACAGAGACCAGACTGAATTACCACTGCTGAAATTAGATGCTGCAGAAGGTGGCATGAATACCCCTGCAGTTTCAGCTACTACTCACCCAATAAAAGGCTTCCAGTTTTGCCATTAATATAGCAACTCAGCTTGCCTAAGCGAAAAAAAAAGCTGTCTTTGTGGAAAATTGTGTATTAAGCATCAGTATTTATTGCACCAAATAGCTCTTCTAAATCCTCACCCTGGGAAGCTGTTGACACATGTTCGAGTCGCTCTACCACCTTCTCCCAGTAAATGCATGTGTAATTGTATTTGTGTATACTACCTACATGTTGCTGTGGAAATTTTGGCATGCTGATATATATCTGTATGTATGCCATCCATCACATCCTGTGGCCTCACGGCCATATATGGAAGTTCACCTGTGAAGGTATCCAGAATTTCCCTTTGCATCTGCTTGAGGTCCAAATGAGGCAGCTTAGAGGATGACAAGTGGAGCTGCTACTTGTCCAAGATGGGTGGCAGTCTCTGGCAGTGAAAATTGTGGCCTCCCGTTTGAAACCTGGCTCACTTCCACCTGAATGCTATGAAGGATGTTTCTTCCTGTCATGCCCCCTCCAGAACAAGATGTTCTCTGTGGAGTGGTATGCTCTGAGAGGCCAGATCTGTCTACTCCCTTCCAGTACTGCAGGTAGAAAAAGATGGCTTGAACGTAAAGGAAGCCACAAAAATTATTTGGAGGCTGGCCAGAGGCAGGTGGGAACAGGTTGAGGAGATGGAAGTCTGTTTGGTCTGGTGCCGTGGCTATGTAGATTCAGTGTCTAAAATCCTTTGTGAGGAAAGTGTGACACAGAGGGAGTCATTGGCTGCAGTTAATTGTGGGGGTTCCTGAAGGCCAGTCACAGGAAAGCTTGAAAGCACACATTTCAGCATAATTAATTAGAGGCTTTTCTGAAATTAAGATAAAACTTGATAAGCAAAGACCATACACTTAGATTTCATGTTGCACTATAACCGCTGGAGTAGGGCCTTATCCTACCTTTACTTCAGAATGTTAGGCAATAATACCATCACCTGGAATTTGCTTTGACTATGGTGACTGTTCACTCTTACAGTGTGGATTGAAGCGATGTTTTAGAAAAGTTTCCATCCTGTTACTTGGTCATTAGGTTGAAAAGGTCTGTGTGCCCTGGAAAAGGTGGTAAGAAACACGATGAAAGTGATAAAATGATACTGAGAAGGTAGTTTAGGGTTGTCTTTTTATTCATCCACCTATTAAAGGGTAAAAGAGTATTTAATGAGATTTAAGAGTGGTACGTTGAAGGCAGACAGGAATTTTCTTTGTGTGGAGTATATTGCCATTCATGACCAAGACCAGCATGCATAAATGTATCGGGAACCTGAAAAAGATCAGTCACGTAATAGCCTCCAACACCAACTGCAGTCACTGCAGTATCAGTGATAAATACATACAATTCAAAACTATTGAATAGGTTTCAGATGCATTCTACTTAAAGAGAATTGAAAGAAAAATCTGGGGCTGGCTCTGCTACAGCTGTCTGCCCCAGCATCCCTGGTGCTGTCCCCCAAAACACATTCCAGTTAGCACAACCAAGCACTCTGAACTATTTAGTCTGACAGTTTTATTGAGTGTAATAGTCACTGTGCTCCTGTGATGGCCTGTGATCAACAGTTTATTTGTGTTGAATACAGCAATAGTCTACTGGGAGATAGTTGGTGTTCTGACGCTCACCTGAATGCTTGCTGAATGCTTCAAGTGTCCATTAGGTATTTCTTCTACAAGTGAACCCATATTGTGCCCTACTTAGAGACACTTGGGTTGGCTCTTAGTGGAAAGGTTCAGACCTTGATCGGTCCCATAAAACTCCTGCCTAAACTAGCCCTATGACAGGACTGTTGGCCTGAATTATGCTATTCTCAGAGAGTCTGAAACAGCTTTTTCTGCTTTATGAGACATATAAATGCTTTACAAGACATAGAAGTTCCCAACAGATGCTGGTGCATACCTGCTCTGTCCAGGCAGCTCCTGGTCACCTCCCAACTGACTTTCCTTAGAGGCAAATTGGCTCTACCAACTCTGTGCCCATATTTGTGCAATTTTGTGCCCAATAATAAGCCTTTCACTTCTGCAATCCTGAGAAGGTTTAGCGAGCCCATGACCTCTGCACCATGCTCTGTTGTGCAACACAGGCACCCCAAAAACTGCCTGCTGGCAGCTCAGATCCATGACTGAGCCCTTGAAGGATGTCTGCAGATGTTCATCAGTTCTCTTTACTGGTACAGAGGTGTAATTTCTTGTGTTGTGGGGCCAGGTAGGGCAGGAGAAATATGGACGCTCTGACCTACAAATGCATCATTTCTTCATACTGGAAAGAGAGACTCTGCTCTTTTCGAGCTTCCCTTTCTCACTGGCCAATTTGAGCTCTGAGATGACACTATTAGAGGTAAACACACGGCACTTGCCAGTTGTTGAACTCCTGAGCTAAAATGTTTGCTGGCATTGTCCAGGATTTCATCTGTTGGCATTTTAACATGCCTCTGTGTGATCATCCAGTTGCTACAATTACACTGTGAGAATCTTGTTTCTAAAAATACACCAGTCTGCTGTTCTCCAATACTAGCACAAGATAATGTCTCATGTTCCCCAGCCACCAGTGACACACAGGATGAAGCTAATCAATACAGCTGGTAATACATAAAGACAACAACGATTGTAATTACAATTGATTTCCCTTGTACTTAAAAACATCATCTTCTAGTCTTCATTATCACAGCTTCAGCTGTACAATGCATTAAAACAATCACGTGCTTCCTTTTGCTGAAAAGAGTCCTGTTATTTTGCCTGAGAGCATCTTTAGAATAGCTCAGATTGCTTAGGTTTATTATGGGAACCTTAAAGCAGTTCATATTTCTATTGCTTCTTGCTATTTATTAGTGTACTTCCACTGCAGTTGAGAGAGATCTACCTGTCTGCATCATTCAGTTTGGGGTTGTTGTATTTTGTCTAGGGAAACATGCCATGCACATCATCTTTTGAATTCAATGTGCAGCAAACAACTCCCTGCTAAGAAGCCTGATCTTCCATGTTCCAGCTTCTCTTCTGCATTATTTAAATCGCAGTTGAAAGCACGGTGAGTCAGTGGTGGCTGCAAAAAAATAACAGCATGCCATTCAATTTTTACTATTTAAAAAAAAAATCGTATTTTGGAAGGATTTTGCATTACAAATAGCCCCTCTGATCCCAGAGGAGCTAGCTACACAGTGTATAGCACTACTCAACCTTACTGTCGTATATTCTGGCCCAAAATAACATGTCTGTCTGAGGAGTAATGGAGGGGGCCTGGGAGCTTTCTATGTTGTAGCCAAAAGTCACAGTGATGAGACATTAAGCGTGTGCAAATCAGTATATTCCAAATTGCAGCACTGATTGATGGCAAACTGTTATTACATCTCTGTTCTTCCCTCTCCCTGCCTGAGGAATAGCAGCCATAATACTAGAAGAGGGAAGGAGCATTCATGAATTAACACAAATTGTAAAGCTTGTCAGTGCTTTGAAGTTCTTCAGTGAGTAGCACTAACTAAAGTAGATCTTGGTTGGTGTCTGCAGAGAGACAATTCTTCTGGCTGTGAAGCTTCCAGCAGTGGGTCTCTCTCATGAAGAGTATTGCCCACCTCTGAGGAAGAGGGGAATGGATGTGGAAGCCATGTTCTGCATCCAAACAATAATCCAGAGTTGTTCCCAGCTTTGCCCCTCAGAGTCTGTTTTGTAGCCAGTGTGGCTCATTGTATCTTTCTTCCAAAAATGGGGTGTAAAAGGAACCCCACTATCCTCATTGAGGCCTTTCTACTTTTAAATTAAAATACTTCATTTTTCCCTGGAGACTGTAGTGAATCTGTTGCTTTCCCAATGATACTTATTTTACCTGGAGCCATAGTCTGTCCTTAGTTCTGGTCTAGATCTCTTCTATCTTTGCTATGGAACAGGAAATCTCTTAGAGAGCAACCAGGAAAGAATCCTCTTTGCCTTTTTAAGCATGCAGTGCTGGAGCTGTTACTGTAGCTTGTCATACATCACAGTACTGTCATTGCTGGCTTTTCTCCCATCACAAGGGTTTTTGGAGCCAGGCAAAGGCAAGGGCTACTGAATGCTGTCAGAAACCTCCAGCATCTTCATCAGCATGGTGACGGGCTGCTCCGTGGAACAGAGCTTTTCCTCTTTGTTCTATCGAAGCAATACCTGCCCATGGCCTCTGGGCACAAAGGGAACATGGGTCTTTGCTGATAGTGTCTGATTGCCTAGTACTGAAACCATCTTCTTTGCTGCTGGGTTCAGCTTCAGTGAAGTTTTTCTAATTAACCAGGCTTTTGTTCCTACCTTTCAGAGTTGCAAGGAAGCCCTGTTCTGAAAACATAGAGTCCACGTAGCTCTGTTTCACTGACTCTTCTCCCTCAGACTTGCAAGGTCTCAAGTCTTGCAGGTCTCCTTCCCCCTACTGGGAGGAGAGCTGTTGAAATGCATCTCCTTCTCAAGGTCTTTCACAGAATGACACCCCCCCCCAACCCTGGCATCACAGCCCTGGGCTAGCAAGGCACCAGTGTGGGAATTGAAGCCTCAAATCCTGAACAGAATGAGAAATGTGTAACTTTTGGAGAGTTCTAGAGCTGACATGATGTTTCAAAGCCAGCTGCTATTCTTTGAAGAATGGTGAAAGTCATGATTTAAAAATAAAATCCAGTGCAGTGCTAGCAAAGAGTCATATTCATGGTCTTCCTGTGAGTAAATTGCTCAAGCACAAATTGGCTTGACTTCAAGCTCCTAAACTGTCCACCAAAATAAAGCCCAGCTGCAAGGTGGCTGTAGTACTGATCTGAACCAGAGAGAAGTACACGTGGCACTTGCCTTATCAGGTGTTCTCAATGGAGTGAGACACCCTTTTCCTTCCTTTCCCCCAAAACTCATGTCTGTGGTTTACTCAGTATTACATGTCAAACGAGAGCTTTTCTTCAAGGGTCTCTATAGTGGTGAAATTTGATGTACATATCCCCCCTTTTGAAAATTCCCTCGGGCATTAATGTGGCTATTGTTGTTCTGCTCTCTGGTGGGGCCTAGATGCTGCCTTCATCCCATTCACAGACATTGCTGGTTTGCATCTAATGCTGTGTTTTAACTCAGAATCTCTCAGTGTCTTAACATGCTCCCTTGTAGGGTCGTGCATAGTAAACAAAGGGCCAATTTCAGGCTGGTTTTGAGCAGGAATGGGCACAGATCCATGCTTATGGGTTAGAGCTTGGATGAACTGTGTGGGGAGTATCTGATTCATAGTCATCTTATCATGAGAAAAAACACAAAACTAGCTGTATTCAAACCCTGTTCATCTGCTGCTTCAGTGCTGTGTGGATTTTGAGGTTCCCTTCAGAAACTGCACTCATTTTTTTACAGCCACAGTTGGATGTAGGGCATAATCCTTTCCCACTTGGGTCATGCAGATTTTTTCCAATAGCTTTAACTGAAAGAAACTGAGACCTTAAAGTTTCTCTTGCACTTACTCAGGTCAGCGTAAACTTTACTTCAGATCATGCCAACAAGTGAAACACTGGATCTTGTAATAACATGTCTCTGGAGCTGATCTGGTGGTTTTACTCACCACGTAACCCTCACCCATGAATCCAGTCCCACCAGAGGGAACTGAAGCGTGAGTTACACTGCTGATGAGCTGGTTTATCCTATGCAAAAGTGACCACCCATGTGCGTTTCATGGCCTGGCCGTAAGGTCTGAGTTGTGCCTGTTAACTCCTGAAGCTTACGCTGCCCAGTGATGTCAGCAGGAGTCTTGCATGAACAAGCAAGTTATTCTTTCCTCTAATGAAGCTATTTGACTCTTCTGTATAGTGCATTTAAACTGTAAAGGAGTTTTACACGTGCTGCTACTGAAGCTGCACATCTCATTCTAAAGTTTCACACTACAGCTTTATGAGGGAAAGAGTTAGCTACACCTGAAAAGCGGAAGATAAAAGAACCCAGAAGTCAAGAGCGTGTGTAATGAACATTAAAAAATTCAGATAAAAGACAGAACAACATAGTGAAGATTCATGTTTTATTCTTATTAAAAGTTCATTATGAAATTGGCACAACACCAAAAAAAAAAAAAAAAAAATCAGTGGTGAATGACACGTATTACTGGCACATATTATTGCCTGGTTGTTTCATGCACACCCTCACTTTTTAAAACTGGAAGGTAACGAATGTAAGATATTTAATTGGCTAACTGCAAAACCAGTGTTACTGCAGCAGAGAGAGGCTGTGAGTTCTGTTGAGTCTATCAAATGGATAATGCAGACAGAAAGAGTCCTCTATTCATACTTAAAAATAAACTCAGTTTTAGAGTATGCCCCAGCTGAAAATAACTGGAGAGGGAGAGTTAGAAATACCCCTTTTCTTACGGACCTATTTCTGTGAAAGTCAAAGGGATTTTTGTCATGGATTTTAAAAAGAAGCAGGATATAGCTATTCGTTGACAGACAGATGGAGAGGCCTAGCAACAGAAGCTAGGGAGGACCTGTGGCAAAGTATGAGTTGATTATTTTGATCTTGCACATGCTGCTGAATCTCCTTGTTGTAGTCATTGTGTACATTCATAACAGCAGTGATTGCTGGGAGGAGCAGGGAGGGTGTATCAAAGCCCAATAAAGCGTCTGCAGCTCATTTTTTCTCCCCATTTGGGTTGGCCTTGGTTCTAACCCCACACTACCATTCATCGCAAAGTGACTTTTACCTGCACGCTTTCTGATCCACGTGAGAAAATCGGGATGCCCATGATTACAAAAAAATCTCACCAGGTCACTAACTGTTCGTAGGCTTGTGTAGCTTTTCTTCCTAACCATTGTCCTTATCACAGTGAGCGTTTAGGGCTGCTCTCAGCCTGACTCTTGTTCCCTATACTGTCATATCAATTCCAGGGGTGCTGTGAGGTTGTTAGAGCTGCCACTGACTGGCTCAGCAGAATTGTGGTTCTGCAGTTTTCCGCATGGAAAGGTCACTGTAAGCAGCTTGAATGCAGAAAGCAGCACTGTAGATTTCTGCAGGCAGCACTTCTTGTGGATGGGAGACAAGATACAAGATGAGCCCCACATCAGACATACTGCTTGGATGTCTGTGGGGAAAAAAACACCTTACTGGCATGGCTACTCCTAAATTCTCCTATTATTTTGGGGGGAGCTGATTTTAAAGAAGTTGAGGAATATGAACCCAATTCATGCCTTCCGAACTTATAAGCAATGCTTGGGTTTTGGTGGCGTTCTGGTATGGAGTTGCAGAAGGTGACAGCGAACAATGTGGCAAATGCCCATCACTGGGAAACCGTCAGCAGCTCTACAACCTGTGCTCTTGGCTGGCTCTGCAATGCCCACTACCTCCCTCTGAACTCATGCTCTATCAGGACTGCAGCACATCATGCTGCCCCAACCTTACTGCTAAGCTTGAGAGCGCTGGGGCTACTCTGCTCTTGTTCCCTCCACCATGAATCCTTTTAAATTCCATAAGATAAAAATCTCAGTGCTGCTCCCTTACATTAAAATTGCAGGGCTTTGGTCTGAGCCTCACAGCAAAGAGAGTGACAGGGGTGGAAAGCTGGCACAGCACAGCAGTGAATCAGGTGCTCTCTTTGGTTTTCAGGATGTTTACTCAAAACAGCCCTTGAGAAAGATGCTATGCCTCAAGCCCATGTCACATTCAACCGGTTTAGCAATATTACGCCTATTTCTTCTCAAGCTCGTCAAGGAGGGGAGGGAGAATATAATATCTGTTAGTGCAAGTTCACATAGACAACATATGAATATTTAGTACAAAATGTTCTTTCAAGGTGGGGCAAACATTTCTAATTGTGACACAAAAATAAGGTATTTTGTAACATTTTTAACAACTTGGCTGTGAAAAAGTGTTTATGTGAAATACGTTTAGACACAGACTACCTCACATGATACTTCAGTATTTTGAGGCTCTTTCTGAGTAGGCAATAACTTTTTTTTTTTTTTTGTAAAATCAGCTTTATTACAGCCAATTCCAAATATAACAATAATTTGGTCATGGTTTTGGGTTGGGTTTTTTTTTCTTTGGTTTGTTTGTTTGTTTTGGGTTTTGTTTGTTTGCTTGTTTGTTTTTCCTCAGTAGAACAAGTAAAGTTATGCTAAGTTTTACCCGTTCAAGGTTTCTTTCATTTCAGAATTAATTTCCTCATTCAGAAGAAACCACAAAAATAATCAGCTAATAAATTCTAGCATAAGATTTCAAAAGTTGGTTTACACACTCAGTCCTTTCAAGAAACTCACAGTCTACTTGTCCCTACTGAAAAAACATTTTGACAACCTGGTCCAATTTGGAAACAGTCTTACTCAACTCTAGTGGAGTTTATATGCAAACTGAAGATCTGAAAAATCCCTAAATTGTGGAGACAAAAAAAAAAATCAGATAAAAATTTTGCAGTACAGTCTCCCACCGTAAACATCTCCATTTGGCTTGAATTCCAAATGAAGAGAAATATCTAAGGCCTCAGTTTTCTCTGACTTACACTGCACATGGAAGTGTTCAGCAGTTGCTTCTGATCACAGTCGGCCAACATAAGACAAGCAGGTGTGGAACAGCCCTTGGTTACATAGACATCATCCTTCTTTTGCCTGCTGTAGCCTGGTACTGCCCAAGAGCAAAAGAAAAATAAAAAGGCTTCCAACCCGGTGCTAGACAAATAGATGTCGAAGCCTTAACTGTGACTTTCTGCCCTTTCCTGAGTTCTCAGCCAAACCACAACCCATCTGAAGTGGGTTCACAGCCCTTCTTGCCTCAAAGCCTGGCTCAGAAATCACAACAGGGCAGAAACAGGTGGTGGGCGCCGTGGTTGGTGGAGTTACGCAAGTGCAAAACCAGGATCAGATTCAAAAAAGCATTTTCCCAAGACAGAAAACTACTAGAGTGGGAACAAATGGGAGAGCCCAGAGCAGCAGGTGGGAACAGAGGCAAGGCAGCAGCACTGGGCCGTTGCTCCTGACAGGTGCCATTGACACGTGAGCGCACTGAGTTTATCCTGGCACCCCTGTCATGGGCACGGTGCTGTGCCGAGCTCATGTGGGTGTGGGATAGCAAGAGTTTGAGGGCTGTGCTCACTTACCAGGAATCCCAAGAGGCTGAAAATTCAAGGCAGCCTAATGGCTTTTTCTAGGCTACAGTAAAGGTGTGGAGGAGAAATCCCTACCGGTGTGCTGTCAGGGAGATCCCTTTCAGCCTTGTGCTACTGTAGGGTCACAGTGCTACCTTTTCCCTGGCCCACTGGACTAGCAGGACAGCCTCGGGCAGTGGCACTGCATCAGCAAACCTGGTTCTACGTATCTAGATGGAGAAAGTGTTAGTTTGGGACAGTGCTAAATATCTGTCCAAAGAGAATTCAGCTTCTGCCTGCATCTGCTTTGAAACCATCAAGCATTTCCAAGCTGGAGAAAAATCCAAACACCTCATGTAGAAGCACCTTTCCCTTGGATTTTTATTTTCATCATAATTTTTAAGGATATATTTTGTACCAAAACACTGTCAGTGTTCTTTATACAATAGAAAATGACACAGTCATCATGTATCATGTAAAAGAGTAAAAACAGAGCAACACAGGAACATTCCATATCAAGATTTAATCTGGAGTACAAATAGAATCTGATGTACAACTTAAAAGCCACACACCAGATAAAAGGATCATCTGGAAAATAGCAGGTTCTCTCTTAATTTGGAAAAAGGAGGAAAATTCAGGGAATGTCAATATTAAGGCTAAAAATTCCATGGTTTAACTTCTATTTTGTGGGTGGCAGCCTGATTCTTAACTCATATGCAGCAGCAGCAACACCCCCTGGCTTTACAAAGAGATTTGCACTTGCATGAAATAAGAATCAGGCTTCTATGCTTGGAGAACCTCATCAAGCTTTGGACTAGAGCCACAATTGGAATTTCAGCTTGCAGTCTAAGGCTTCTTAACTGCAGGCAAAATTAGCGCAAAATGAGGCTTTGCAACCCTTAACTTTGGCTATTCCAGTTCTGGTTGCTTTAAATCATAGCTTCATTGCAGGTTGAACATAGTCCTGTTTGTGAGATTCTTCTTTCTCCCTCTCTCTTTTTTTTTTTTTTTTTTAATACTGTGCTACAAATAATATTTTTGTATTCAGTGTCTTAGAAAGTCCCTATATTACATGTTTTCAAAATTGCCTAAATATATGTTTATATCATAACTACTCAGAAAGACCTGCTACAGTCTATTGTGAGCAGCCAAGGAAAAAAGTGTATTTAGTCCTAAAGAAGTCAAGAAAAGTGGCTGTGTTCATTTATAGTGTAGCACAATGACTGTGTTTATACAGATATACCTACTATTTAAAAAGCTACTTGAAAAGTTATTATTCATGTGCAGTAGCTGATTTTCAAGCATTAATAACTTGGCTGTCTAGACAAGTTTTAATTGTCATATCAAAGGCCGAATATGTTCTCAAACAAGTGCAAAACATCTCCCATCTCCCCTGGAAAGAGGCTGGTCCTCTTTCTGAACTAACAAACTGCCAAATTTAACTTTTTCTCAGGTTATAAAAGCCCAGTGAAATCTACAAATTTGCTGGTTTAAGTTTTTAAAACGGATCGACTTTTAACTCAAACCTATCCTGTGCAGCAAAGTTAGTAAGCCCTGAAAAGCAGTTTCTAGTGAATATGCAGACCCCCACCAACCACCATGTCCATGTTTTCCCAGGGCCTAGAGGGCTCCATTAAAATGTAACTAAATGTTAGAGAGGAAATAGGATTTTTCAAAAGTTTACCCAAAGAACCTAAGACATTTTGTACATTCAAAATGTTTACACTTTGCTGTTCTTAAAACATCAGTAAGATTGTTCATTTTTACTAACAATACATACAATGAGTATAAATAAATAAACTACAGATAAGCTTTAAAAATTGTATTAACAATACATTGTGCAAAAACTGGTAACGATCTACATTCTATGCAAATACCCTGACTAAAATATACAGGCTGTGTCCTCACACCCTCATTCAGTTTTTGCACAGACCTTGGGCCAGATCAGCAGCTGGGAGCACTCAGCAAAATTCCACTGCAAGGCATGGAGGCAATGCTGATTTACACCAGCAGAAGAGCCAGCCCCAGGCACGTGCAAAAATCCCATAGAAATCAGTGGGAATTGTGCTTGACTAAGAACTAGACAGTTTGATTGTACCCCAGTAAAGTGAGTGGGAGTTTTGCCATTGATTTCCATGGAACCAGGCTCAGGCCCCGGGTAAGGACATCAGCACGTGGCCCTATGTTGTGCTACACTACTCCACTTCAGTGCAGAAACAAAATTTGCAAAAGAAAAACTTTTTGTTGTTGTTGTCACTGCTGTTCAGTAACTGGTTTAGAGCGCTGTGTTTCAGAAACTGCCTTTCTGTGAGATTGGAAACAAGACTGCGAGTCTTTCTGAATCCATTCCAATTTGATTATTATCCAGCACATGTGGGCTATTTTGATCCAAGAAAAAAGGCTCAATGTCTATTAACCAACAATGTTCTTCATTAGGATAAACAACAGCCCAGTTCATCGGCACAGGAGTGAAGAACTGCATGCGGAAAAGGAACAGGGCAGCCCTCCTACCATAGCTGTGTCCAGAGCCGGCTGTCGCTTCTCCAAACGGACGACAGCACCTGAGCTGGTTTGGAATCTGCAGTCCTAACGAGCTCAGCCAAGTTTTGTAAGCTGAAGATCTCCATTTATCTTTATCGTGTCAATTGCTGACAGTGTTTCAATACGGTGGTAAAAATCAAAGAGCTGATGTCCATCCACAAATATTCTAAAACGGGGATGCTCGCAAAGTATCTCAACCTGTGAAAAATAAAATGATGAAGCAT
Organism: Megaceryle torquata; assembly: GCA_024611175.1. NCBI lineage: Eukaryota > Metazoa > Chordata > Aves > Coraciiformes > Cerylidae > Megaceryle > Megaceryle torquata. The sequence continues at coordinate 3,043 of JANIJG010008094.1, read as the reverse complement.
CTTGTTCACAGTGTAACTGGGAAGTTATTTCACAGAACTCAAAAAGCACTCAATTAGCCTTTAAGTAGTGTTGGCGTGGTTATTTATGTGCCAGGTAACAACCAGTGAGGAGACCAGTTTGCCTCTGTCATGCCAGTCATGATGGATCTGCTCTTACTTCACAGGGACATTAATCCAATCTCACACTCATGGCAGGAAGGACTCTGGAACCCAGTCCCACTGGTATCAAGAGAGGTTTTGCCTCTTGGAATAATGCCAAAAACAGACTCAAACTGCTGATTACAGGATGAAGAAACTTTATCTCCAACCCAAATCTTGCATTCCTTTGCTACAGAACTTTTTTTTTTTCTTCTGCAGAATGAGGGGGCAGTTCCCTCTGCAATGCTTAGCACAGTTCCGTTAATTTACTGGGAGAGAACTCAAGAGGAGAGACAGGTTTGCCCTCCACTCCCACACATATAGATCTGCTGCAAAACTAAAAACCCTTCACTACCATGTCTGCAGACAGCCCAGGACTCCCTGTTGGACTAGACTCCATACTGGGGATGCAGCAAGGGAAATGTGGTGCAGGATGGCTTGAATTCAGCTCAACAGTTTGCACAAGGCACAAACAGGATTGGGGAGGGACACTGTTCATCCCTTCTCCCCGAGCCCTGCTGAAATGCTCTGGAAAAGCAACAAAGCCTGGAGCTGAACAGGCCTGGACAGGTTGGGAGATTCCTGATGTTAGGGCTGGCTTGAGAGTGTGCCCTGTAGTTAAGCTTTGCTAGAGCTTCCCCAGCAGAAAGCAGGGATAGGAGGGCACAGAACATGCACTTCTTGTACAGACCCTTGGAGACCTCTAGGTCTGGACAGGCCCAGAAGAAAATCTGCAGGAAAACTACATGTAAACCCTGGGTCATTCCAAGGGGCTGGCAGTCCAGAGTGAAATGCCACTTCCTGGCACTTGACACTGCTCCTATTACAGTGTCATAAAAATGGGAATGGGACGAGTGACAAACTGACTGAGCCAAAGCTCGATTGACTTAGGGCACGTTGCACTGGGACAAGCGGCAGCAGACACTCCAGGAGAGCTTAAGCTCTTGGGGACCTCGCAGTGCACCACGTAACAGGAACAGGCCCGTGCTGCCACGTAGCTCCTGTGTCACTGTGGCAGGTGCATCCAGCCTCAGGCCTTGTTATGTAAAAGCTATGGTTAGCCTCAGTGCTGCTTACCATCCATTTTTTCAGATCACCCTGGGCCACGCCAGAACGATAATTGGACTCGTATCACAAGTAATTGGCAAGGACACTTAATAGTCTAATTTATTCACTGAGAGGGAGACCATCAAGGTACAAAGTCAATTTGGAGCCTAAATTCCATTGGTGCATTTGAGGAAAAAAGGCAAAAGAGGAAAGAAAATAAAAGAACAACTCCCTTTCTACAGTACTTCATGCCAAAGGTGCAATATCGCCATCCTTTAACATCGGCTGTCCCGAGTAGGACACCCAGAAAACACACTCTGGTAATTTGTCTTGTCTGGGGGCCAAGCCACCACCCACTGCAGCAGGCAGTACAACCCCCTCCACCAGAGCAAGACCAAGCCTCCATGCACTTCCAAGTGCATTTCCCACACACACCAAAGGGTACTGATGGGAGAGTTTATAGAAGCAAGTAGAGCGCAACCAATTCACAGCAAACCCAGTTACAAACACCCTCTCAAAGCCCAAGCATCTGGGGAGACAGTGAGCTTTTGGGGTTGGGGGAGATTATCTTGGGGGCAAGAAGGATTAGGAGAGTTTGGCAGCTGGTCAGAGCATTGGCATTTAGCAGAGGGGCTAGCGAGGTTTCATAAGAGGGGCGGGGAGGAGGAGGAAGGTTTTTCTGGGTCAGCCGCACGGAGAAGGCATGCAGCCTTTTTTCCTCAATGTTGTGAAGCCGCTGAGAATCAGCCCTCTGCAGCTGCATACTTTGTTAGTCCTGATTTGCAAAGACATCTTCACATAACCATAAACACTACAGATGGGAATCTGCTTCTAGGTCAATCCAGTCCATCCCTTGCACCACAGCATTTCCATGTACACCATTTTCAAGTGACTACAGATTTAAATTTGTCAGGAGATTTAATCCCAGGGTTCAGGAAAGAATACCACTATTGCTTAGCTGTTTAATCTGCTAACATGAAGGACTACAGTCAACCTCAGCCTACCAACCCTGGAGACAAAGGACAAACAAGATCCTTATTAGCTGCGCTAAATTGCAAACACTATGTCCATTAAAAAAGCCATCAAAACATACAGCAGTCCCACAGAGTATTTACATTCTCCAGTAATAACTCATAATGCAATAATAATAGAGAGGTACTTTTTAATTTATAGCTATAAAACTAAGCTCAGGAAGTGCACTTCATCCCACAGTATTACAACCTCTGACTTCTCATAGCACTCTGGTGAGGTGTTCACAGCCCCATCCAAACTGCCTGCAGCTGCACACAGCAGCAGGATCTCCACACAACTAATGATCAATACAAACAATCCAGCAACCGGTGTCTCAACGGGAGAACCATGAGCTACACCGTGATTTCATGAGAGGCGAGCTGGGTTCTGCCGTGACTCTGATCACATTACGCTTTATCAGATACAGTGCATGCCACCCTCATCCAGGTACTCACCCTAAAAGGCTGGTCAGGTATAAATGGAAAGTAAGGAATAGATGATTGCTCTTCTCCCCATTCTCCGGCTACACAAGAGTTTCTGACAAACTGTCTGTCTGTAAACACGGCTTTCAGTTCAATAGCTACATCCGCAGGAGGATCTTCTGACTCCCCGCAAGTCAGACTGATGCCAAAGCTGCAACACAAACAGAACAGCTCTCACTCAGCCAGAAACAAGCAAATATGTCCCAAAAGCCGCTGATCTCATTTCTCAGCTTATTAAAGCTACTGACGGTATAGCAGCATGGGGGGGGGGGGGGGGGGGGATGGAGGGCGTCGCGGACGTGGGAGGGCGGTGCGCCTCTCACGAGAAGACTGCAAAAACTCCAGACAGCATACGCGCTTAATAG
>JANIJG010008093.1:48629-72504 GCA_024611175.1 Megaceryle torquata | reverse complement strand
ACCACTCTCATGGTAAAGAACTTCCTCCTTATTTCTAATCTAAATCCACTCCTTTCTAATTTAAAACCATTACCTCTTGTCCTTATGGAACAGTCTTCATGTTAATTGGCTGGTTTTCTGAGAAGTAGGGTAATTTTTCAAATGACACATAGGAATTAAGTATATTCCACACAATGACTTGATGGCAAGAAGTATGAACTCATAGATGTAAATCGTGTGGCATAATTACTCATATTTTATATAAAGACAAAATTAAACTTTTGGTTTTTTCGAACTCTCTGGTTTTGCAGCTTAAAAGTTGACTTAGTTTATACCTGTGCTTATTATCTCCTTTTCTTGATGGGCTGGAAGCAACTGTCCTCTTCAGAAGGGGCTGGGAAAGTTCTGGGTAGTTTCCTTCTCTTGAGATCAGGTTATCTGTCCAGACACCTTTTGAAGTACTTAAGCAAAAATCTAGTGAAGAAGAGAAGTTTTCTTCAGAGACCAATGTGCAGTTCCCAAAAGATGTGTCTTGTATGAAAGCGGGTATGGTTTCATTTACTGAAACACCTCTAGTCTGGATTTGATGCAAGTTGGGAAAACCTTTTTATAATTTTGGAATCCAGGTGTTATTCACAATTTGAGGAGAAGGATTCAGAAGACCCACAGTGACTGGTTAAGATGGAAGACAAAGCAGGAGATACAGTATCAACATCTTATCTTAATGAGTGTAAATTAAAAAGCATGGCTATTAAGAAATTTATTTAACTTCCTTCATGGCCAATATGGCACAAAAGTATCGATTGTGTTTTGAATCAGGTTTGTATTGTCTACATCTGATCTTTCTCCTGTTCCTCATTTCAGTCTTTCCTCTGGGATAACAATTCATCCTGAGTCTGTGAAGGGAAAAGTATAGAATGATGAAAAGTGGTATTTTATATGTTGGCACAAGTAATATAACCACAGCTGAAGTGTAATAATTTTCAGTAGTATAAGGGAAGGAAGAAATAGTTTATGTCTATGGAGCTGTCTACCTGTATGTGTTCCACTAGCACAGTACCTCAGATCTTAAGTTAGAGTAACATATCTTTCCTCATAATATGCCTTCAAGATGGTGAAGCTGTATTTGGATTTCATGGAAGAAAGTATTTTTTTTTTAAATTTGTTAGTACTTCTGTGCATCTAACAAACAAAGATGTCAATATACTTGCAAATGAGATCAAGGCATCTCAAAATGAGCAGCCAAACTCCAAAACAAAACAAAACAAAACTAATATATTCTTTTGGAAAATATTGGTTAGAGTCAGTATTCAAAACTTTTTGGCTATAAAGAAGAGGAAGATACTTTCATAAAATATCTAGTGCAAAGTTGGCATGTTGTTGCTTACTTTTATGGAGGTATTCCAGCCCCGTAGAGAAATAGCCTAGCCTACAGAGAAAAAGATTTAATCCTTAAATGCATAAGGAAAAAAAGATACAATGTTTATAAAGAATAAACCTTGACAGATTTTTTTTTTCATATAAATACTAAGATGGTCATTGAAAACAAAGCAATTGATCTAGTTTATTATGGTATTGGATTAGAACACATCATTTTATTAAGCAATGAGCATGAAATATAATGTCTGAAAATCTCACACTCAAAAAGAATTCAGATAAGCTTGAATGTGAGCTCTCCCAAGGCATGAAAATTAAATTAAGAACTTAGAAGGTTAGGACTAAGGGTAATATTTTTCACAGACTGAGGTGGTAAGCCAGAGTCTTTGCAATTTCTGTTTTCAAGTAATATCTTCAGTAGTTAATTATGCAGAAGAAAAAAAAGAATGCATGTTAATGCAGTTGAGAGTCCTACACTGAGAGGAGTTGGGCAAAGACAGAGATCTTGGAATGAGAGTGAGAGCAGAAGTAATATGGGACATAATGCTGAGGAGGAGGAAAGGGAGAAAACATAGCTCTGGAAACAAAAACTACCGAATATTAATGATTCAATGTAGGGTGGTTTGGGACAATTTGGGTCTGACACCGTCCACTAACTGTTGTGAGAAATGAGGCAATGAAAGGCTGGTCCCTTCTGTCCAAATCTAACTGCTAAAACATACAGAAAACACAAAGGGTGGAACTAGAGAGGCAAAAAGAGGAAGTATTTTGCTTAAATTTACAAGCAGCTCAGCTGTAGAGCTGTAGTGAAGCAGAGGTCATCTGTCTGATAGACTGGAGAAGCTCTTGAGTATCCTTGAAGCCTAAAGGAGAAAGTTTCACCATTTTGGGGAAATCCATTGGGAAAATGAAGATTTACAGTACTGGAGTTTCTCTTGAATTAAGAAGGAAAGGTAAGTATTGAGGGATTCAAAGGTATCTCAAAAGACCTGGCACTCTAGTAAACATGCATATGATAAGACAGAGAACTTAAGAGGATGTTCATGCTCCTCAGATAATTATAACTTAAATAACTAATAAATTTTGAATCTCATTTGCTCTCAATGATTTTATATTTTTTTAAAGATCTTAACAGAATTAATGTTTGCATAAGGGAATTTTAAATATGAACTCTTTCTTGCAGGAATTCTGACCTGTCATCTCTGAATGTGTACATGATCTGTGAGCTGCATATAGGAAAAAAAACCAAACAGGGTGTCATGACTTGTGTACCAGCCACACCAAATTCCCAAAGAGAAACACAAAATATCTACCTCTAAAACCAGAGTGACTTCCCCAGGGATAAAATATTTTACCAGAAATAAGTGCATAATTTGGAACAGTAAATACTTTTGAACCTTTTACAATCTTCTCATGAATCACTTGCAAAAAAATCCAAAGTGCCATATAACTAAGAAATGATCCAGCATGGTCACTTTTGCTTGACTCCTTGTGCATGTGAGCAGAGCAGCCTGGGAGAAGTATTTTATTCTGCTATTAAATCTATAGTCAGTGTTAGGATTAGAAGAATAGTACGCAAATCAGAAGATGGAGATCATTAGTAGGCTACTAGAATTGATGACCTTGTGAGTGAAGCCACTTTCAAGTTTATATATTTTCTCTGTCTTTTGGAATGAATACCACCCTGTGTTTGCATGGCAAAGTTTTGGTAGCAGGGGGGCTACAGGGATGTCTTCTGTGAGAAGCTTCTGAGGCTTCCCCTATGTCCAGTGGAGCTGATGCCAGCTGGCTCCAAGACAGACCTGCCACTGGCCAAGGCTGAGGCCATCAGCAATGGTGGTAGCACCTTTGGGTAACATATTTAAGAAGGGGGGAAAAACTGCTGCACAACGGCAACTGCAACCAGCGAGAGGAGTGAGAATATGTGAGAGAAACAATTCTGCACACACCAAGGTCAGTGAAGGAGGAAGGAGAGATATTGCTCCAGGCACCAGGGCAGAGATTCTCCTGCTGCCTGCGGTGAAAACCATGGTGAGGCAGGCTGTGCCCCTGCAGCTCATGGCAGTTAATTCTGGAGCAGACTTCTGCCTGCAGCCCATGGAGGACCCCACACCAGAGCAGATAGATGACCAAAGGAGGCCGGGACCCCACAGGAAGCCTGCGCTTGAGCAGGTTCCTGACAAGACCTGTAACTTCATGGGGGACACATGCCAGGGCAGTCTTTCTGAGGGGCTACACCTTGTTGAAAGGACCCACATTGGAGCAGATTGTGATGAAGCTGCCAAGCAGCTTATCTCTGTTGTCATCTATATGGACATGATGTGTTGATCTACCTGAAACCCACCAAGATCCCTGTTGTCTTCAAAGTTCAGATGGAAATATTTTCCTCTTGGTATTGTAAAGGTATTTGTCAGGTGTTATCCTGCAAGAAGTACTCTGTAGCTGAGTACTAACACTTCAGAAAATGTCTCCAGACCCTTCAGAAGATGTAGGGAAATACAATGAGATGTGTGACATATTCAAGGGGCAGTGGGTAGCAGAATCTCCCAAGTTACAATGAGCTTAAATTGAGAACAACTTTCTCCAGAGGGCAATAGGTTTTCTTGTGACAAAACAGAGATTTCATCCTTTTCCCAAAGTGCACCTGTCACACTGAGACAGCCGTAGAGACAGCATGAGCAGAGGACAAGCAAAGGCTGACACAAATAAATGGATCACTTTGCAACAGGTCAGTTAGTTTGGGTGACCTGGTCTGTAACTGAGATCTGTGGCATAAGGGAAGGGGATGAACAAAGGGCACAAGTTCTCAGCTGGAGAGTATGCTAAATATTTTTCCCATTAAAATCTTTCCAATATATTTGTTCAAATAAGTTTGGATGTCCTTCAGATTTTCACAGTAAAATGGTAAAGTGATCTGATGTGGAAATACTATGCTGAGCAGCAAGGACTGGGAGGAGAAACAAGATGCAGGAACCTGGCACTGGTGTCGTGGTGGGAGATCTCATGCTGGGGGCCGCTCTCAGCGCTGCTCTTGGAGATACAGCCTGGTGTAAAGCGGCTCGGCCTCGAAGGGGCCGGCAGCCTGCAGGCGGATGGGTGGGAAGCCCCTGAGGCGGCGCTGAGCGGCGGCAGATCCGAACGAGGCGTCACCGCGCCAGCGGCCACGCGCAGAGACCACCCGCACCCCCCCATAAAAGCGGCTCCTCGGGAACCCGCCGAGCGAACGCCCGGCGAGTGGCGTCACCGGGGGCGCAGAGCGGGCACGCGGGGCGCGGCAGCTCGCACGCGAGGGCGCTCACTCGCCGAGCGACCCGCTCCAGGGGGTGAGTCCGCGCTGGGAAGGGGTGTCCGCCACACAAAGGGTCCGTCGGCAAAGGGCTATTTTGGGCTCTTTTTTTTCTCTTTTGGGGTCTTTTCGAAGCCGGGAGCGCGGCTCTCTCGTACTGGCGGCGGGCAGCTTGTTGACGGGTGACTGAGGCGGCCCGGGCGGAGTGTGTGTCCCCCCCCTAAACGCTGCCCTATAGGGAGCGCGAGTGGCAGGGACCGCGTGCGGTGGTGGGCGGAGCGGCGGTTGGCGAGAGCCGGTCGCTGAGTCTCTGCGGCGGTTGTTCGCGCGGCCTCGCAGGGGCCGGGCAGCTGCGGAGAGGGCGAACACCGAAACCTCCGTGCGGGCCCCCAGGGAGAGGAACGGCTCTGCCAAAACAGAGGGTACTCGCCTCAGAACTCCCTGGAGAAGTGATGGAAGAAATCTTTCTGGAAATGATCTCAAAACGTGTGGAAGAAAAGTTATTGGGAGATGTCAACGTGGATTCACCAAGGGGATATAGTACTTGACCAATCCAATAGCCTTCTATGATGTTATAACTGGCTGGTTAGATGAGAGGATAGCAGTCTATGTCATCTACCTTGATTTAGCAAGGCTTCTGACACTGTCTCCCATAACATCTTCATTGAGAAACTCATGAGCAGTGGGCAGTGAGATTAATTCAGGGCTGGTTGAGTGACAAGAGCTCAGAGGGTCATGATCAATGATGCAGGGTTGAGTTGGACACCTGTAGCCAGTGGTGTTTCCCAGGGGTCAGTAGTGGTTTCAGTCTTACTGAACATGTGCATCAATGATCCGGATGAAGGGACAGTGTTTCCTCAGCAAGTTTGCTAATGATACAAAACTGTGAGGAATGGCTGACACACCAGACGGCTCTGTTGCCATCCACATGCCAACCTGGACAGGCTGGAGAGTTGGGCAGAGAGGAACTTGACGAGGTTCAACAAGGGCAAATGTAGATTCTTGCACCTGGGGAGGAGTAACCCCATACATCAGTATAGGTTAGGGGTAGAACTGCTGGAGAGCAGCCCTGAGAAGGATCTTGGGGTCCTGGTAGACAATGTTATCCATGGGATAGCAAAGTGACCTTGTGGCTAAGAACACCAATGGTATCCTGGGGTGCATTAAGACAAGTGTGGCCAGTCGGCCAAGGGAGGCCATCCTCCCCCTCTGTTTTGCCCTGGTGAGGACACAGCTGGAATACCATGTCTCTTTCTGTGCTCCCCAGTTTAAGAGAGACAGGGAACTATGGGTGAGAGTCCAGCAGAGGGCAGTGAAGATGACTAGAGGACTTGAGCATCTCAGAGGAAAGGTTGAGAGAGATGGAACTGTTTAGCTTGGAGAAGACTGAAAGGAGACCTTATCAATGTCTATAATTTTCCAAAAGGTGGGTGCAAGGAGGATGGAGCCAGACTCTTCTCAGTGGTGCCCAGTGACAGGACAAGGGGCAATGGGCACAAACTGGAACACAGGAAGTTCCACATCAGGAAGAACTTTACTATGAGGGTAATGGAGCACTGGAACAGGCAGCCCAGAGAGGTTGTGGAGTCTCCTTCTCTGGAGAAATTCAAAACCTGCCTGGATGCATTCCTGTGCAACCTGATCTAAGTGAACCTGCTTTGATGGGGGGGTTGGACTAGATTATCTCTAGAGGACCCTTCCAACTCCAACGATTCTGTGATTCTGTGAAATCTTCCTGGGGCTTCCTGTAGCTTTTAAATACCTGAATTTCAAAATATACATGCACTAAGTAGCCCAGAGACATGTAGTAGTGAGAAAACTGGACAATTGGGATTTTTTTTTTCTTCTGTTATGCCACATGCTTTCCCCACAAATGAGAAAGAAATCCTGAAAGGTTTCACAGGCTCACTGTAGGTTTTGCAGTGTGCCACTCTGTGTTGTATAGTGAAGCAGGTCAGGTGTTAGGAAAGGTTTCAGTAAAGAATAGTGGAGTAAACATGAAGGAGCACAGGGAGCCCAGGTCACTCTCCTCTCTGGTGGGAACAATCCTTCAGACACCAGGAAGAGGCAGAAACACTGGTAGCTCAAAGGGGAAGAAAACAGCACTTGAAAAGTGGAGTGTGCCTGTATGTAGTGTCATTTATCATGTCTGGGCTAAGCCCTTAACTTTGGCTTCTGTGGAACAATTTTTTTCTGACTTAGACATGAATAAATATGTTTTTCAGCCTCTGCATATAGAATAAGTGGTCTCCCTGGGGAGAGAGAGAACGAGAGAGGGAGTAATCTTGAAAAAATAACTGGGTGACCCAGGCAGGTTTTTTTCTGCTATAAGCCTTTATAAAAATCCAGTGTGACTGTCAGTCCTGTGTAATATGCACAGTCAAACCCTCCTTTTATAAACCTCGGAATCCTAAATTAGTTCTAATTTAGAAAAGGCTGGTATCCCAGAGATAAAGATTTATCTAGATCATTCCTTATTCCTGTTTCAAAGTAAGAGTAATCTTGATATTATAATCATAAGACTTTGGGAGAAAAAAACAAAACAAAACAAACTACAATTAATTGCAATATTAACAGCTAATCTATGGCTTCACTAAATGTTTGTAATCCTATCCTCCAGAGGATACTTATTTTCAGTATTAGGCATTCAGGCTGTGCAGTGCTAACAGCAAGAGGAGTTCAGCTCCAGTTGTGCGACTACACACTAATTGGCTGCAAATCAGAATTAGATGTAAAGATGTCAATGAACTCCCTACCAGAAAAAAAATTAATAAGAGACATTCTCTTTCTGCAAAACTTGCTGTCATTCAGTTTGAAATATTCCCTCCTCCACCATGCATTATGTCCAATCAAACAGGAATTAATAGTATTCCACCTATATAGCAAATTAGTTTTCATTGGTGATGACACAGCATACTCAAGAAACTCTGCCCCCACTTTCATTTTTTCCATTTTTTCCTATTCTCCCAATGTAATTCACCCTCCTACATTTTTTTTTTCATTGTCTCATGAATAATTTCTCTTATCTGCATCAAGGAAACGTATGCTGTATAAAAGCTGGAAACTGCTGCTTTTGTACTGTAGTTACTATTAAGACGACTCTGGTTCTAACAGTTCTCTGATCAATGCTTCCTGATTTTTCCCTTGTGAAAGATAACTTTCAATTTGTAAAAAGTGGAAAAGATACAGATCAGACATGTATAGCTTCTCATAACTTGAGCAGGATCTCAGATATGCCCTTTCCTTTAGTCCATCATTAGTAAAAGTAGATTCCACATGCATGCCATTTTGAAGATAAATATTATTCCTGCTCTGCAGCAATAGTGTTGGCCCTGTAGTAGAAGCAGTATGAGAAGGCACAGCCATTGACACAGTATTTATATTGCATTGACACAGCATATATATTGTCAGCTTCCTTCCCAGTTTGGGACATGGAAGGGATGTTCCACGGAAAAAACAGCTGCAGTTGCCTGGCATTGTCACAAGGTCAAGATAGTTGAGATGCATTCAACAAAGTCTGCCGATGTGGTAGCTGTGGTTAAAGAAGCAGGAAAGCCACTTATAGGTATTTTCACCTCATTTAATGGCAGACATCTAAAAATAAATTAGTAGTCTCCCTTTGTTATTAGTGGAGAGACACAGGCACCTCAGAAAGCAAATCATGAAACCTGGAGGTAAGACAGCTCTGTGGAGGTGCCTGTTTCCATTTGGTGTAAGAGGAGTGCACACCACTGTGAGCACAAAATTAAGCAAGAGCAATTCTACTTTGGACTGTACAAAACTGAGCAATGTTGATGGGAATGATGACTCTCAGTTCTGACAAACAGAAGATCTAATCTGGCAGCCAGTTTAAATAAATGCTGTACCTTTGCTGGACTATCTGAATGAACTTGTGTGCTTCGGCAGCTCAGAGAGGAGCCTATCCCCATGACTTTTCCCTTTAAACCAATGCTGATGGGGAGACTTGGTATAATTTTGATCACATGCATATGCCTTAGACTTAAGGCCTTCACTGATAAGTTAGAAAGGAACATTTAATTGTTGGTGTAAAAATGAAGAAATAAATACATTTAGATTTGTAATTTCAGGAATTTTGTACTGAGAGAACAAAGTGAGAGAACAGTCAAGCCAGAAGAGCAAGTGAACAGTTACCATTCCCTGTTAGTGCTGCACTCTTACTGAGCCATTCCTGCAAGATACTGAACAGCTCCTGTGGTACTTGAGGTACCCTAATTACTGCTACAGTTCCTATCATTGCTCGGAAACTTTCTTCAGAAAGTGTCAAATTCATACAAGGTTTGGCCAATCAGTTGCTAGCAGAAGTCAATTGAAAGACTGCGATTGACACTGGTGATCACTGGAGCAGGTTTGGCATTTGCCCCATCTCACTTTGACTATCTGAAAATAACTATCAAGTTTAAGCAAGATGCCCAGGCCCATTTTACAGCCACTTGTGAAGGAAAATTAAAACACGAGAAAGAAAAAATTCATCTTACCCCCTGTGTCTTAGAATATAAAACTACAGCCTCCAAAAATCTTTCCCCACTTTCTTCTATTTGGCAAGTAGGGGAGGAAAAGAGGTGCTACATGACTCTTTTAAACTGTTTTCACTGACTTAAAGATGAGTCTGTTCAAAATGACCACAATGTTTCCTCTCTTCCAGAGAGGACTAGGCTGGCAGGGAAAATACCACTTTTTGAGAAAAGTCAACAATGGCTTATGGAACCACACCACTTAGATCAGCACTCAAGAACATACATTGCATGGGTGGGAAAGAAGAGTAGCTCCAGCATGCTTGTAATTTATGTCCTTTGCAGCAAATGAGCATGGTTATGTTGCTCCTATTGAGTCCTTGGAAGCAAACACAAAGTTGGATGGCAAAAGATAACTACCTTGATATTGAAAATGATAACAACAGAAGGATTGTAAATGTAATATGATTGGGTTATTAGGAGACATTGAAATTCTTTGGGAACCTTAGATTTCTCCTGCTTCAGACTTAACTGGGCTATTGAAACAACTTCAGAAAGGTCAAAGGTTCACCAAGAAACTATGAAGCTGCTGGAAGATCCAGATTGTCCTTCCACAGTAAGCAGCAGGTGCTGCAAGTAAAATTACTTTTATTTATGACTCTGGACCATTTTCAGAAGAACCCGGCTTGTTGAAGATCCCAGACTAAATAGGGGATGTATGAAATCACCACTGTGCCAGAATGCTACTTCTGCTATGTATTTTATCTTCTCTCTGATATCATCTTAATTCTAGTCTGTTGGTGTCCTGGCAACATTTCTAATCTTTAGAAATAAATTTAATGGAAGTTATATATAGAGAAATTTTCTAAATTATTTATTTCTGATAAGCAGTGATTTCTCACTGTGAGCATCCACTACCCCTGCTTGAAAGAAAGCAGTCCAATTTTGCCTTGAAAAGCCTATGCAATACTTCTACTATTTGTCTCAGCTTTTTACATCATGTGTATTTTTGGGGAATATGAACAGCTCAGTGACATATTAGCACTGGTGCCACAGCAACATTTTATTGTGAAACGTTAAAATACATGAAACTATTATTTTAATATTAGGCAGTCTTTTTCTTTGGAATACTAAACTCATTCAGAGACCAAAAATTTTTTAATCCATCTCTCTCTCCATCTCTTCATGTGTCTTTCCATCCATCCATCCATCCATCCATCCATCCATCCATCCATCCATCCATCCCTCCCCCCCTCCATCCTTTAAAGAGCTGTTTTAAAGCAACTGCAGAGTTAAACTTTAGATGTTATCCTGGATGCAGGTGTTAGCAAATGACAGTAGCTCCAGTGAGGGTACAAGCACAAATGGAATGCCTGATTGGTGATGAGAAATATAATAAATAGCTGATGCTGCTGTTGCTCTGATTCAGTCTTTGCTTCTCTAAAATCTTAGACTAAGGCAAATTAGAAATAAGGAGGGGTGAAAAGCAAGGGTGAGAGCTGCAGAGGCTCACTAGTTTAAATGGATGACACAAATATGAGAAAACACAATGGAGGTTGAAATAGTCAAGAACTCATTTGCTTCAGTTTTCAGAAAAAAAAATTAATTGCAACTGAACCTTTAACATAAGCAACAAAATTCAGAACAGAGTCCCCACTGTGGGACAGAGTGAGAAAGAATTGGTTCAACACGCAGTTGGATATATTGAGGTGAGATATTAGGAAAAGATTTCTAACTGTAAGGGGGTTGAAATGACAGCACAAGTTATATGGGGAAATGCTGGCATCATTAAGTTGACATAATTTAAAAACTCCACAGAAGGATTTAAAAAACAGGGGTGGACAATAATATATCAGGGATCACCCAAGTATACTTGGACTAGGATGCAGTGACTCACTTTTACAAGGAAAAGCCTGCAGCTACCTGCTTTCCTGGAAGCTTATGAATCCCACAGGAAGGTAGCACAGGATAGTCCAAGCCTTTTCAGGTACCAAAGAGAGCTGAAATCCACTTGTCCTGTTTCTAGTAGTGTTCCTTGGTGATATTTTTGAATTAAAGGTATTTTGCAATACTGGCATGGCTTGTGCAAGATTCAAGGCTGTCAGTGTGAACTCAAAGCTTCTAAGGAAACGCACTTGTTAAAATTTAATGTGTATTTTTAAGAATGCATCCTTCAATTTAGGTGCCAACCTACATTTTACCTTGGGTTTAAGGGAAGTGTCTCAATGCTTTGGTTCAGAGTGAGATTTACGATTCAAACAGCCAGTGTCCAGAAACAACAGGATTCTAATCAAAGCTTGGGCAGCATTGTACAAATAAATGCAATAGGCAAATATTTGTCACCATGGAGGTGTTTTTCCTCGAGTCCATCCCCTCTAAATATGATATTTCTTACACTGGTGGCAAACAGCTTCTTGTTCTGGTACCTGTTGTGTTTTGCCAGGGCTGAGTGCCATGGCCAAATGACAGTGGTTTAGGTGAAGCAGACTAGCAAGAGTGGGAAGCACTCAGGGTCTGACCTCAAAGTACTCTCACATGGATTGCACAAGTGCTCAAGTGGGTAGTGAGGTGAAGTGCATTGAAAATCAGATGGGAGATTTATGAACAAGTCATTCTCTTGCTAGCAACTTGTCCTGTTTCTGGGCAGTTGCATGAAATAAAGGATGCTTTCCCGGAGAGTTTTGGATGAGGGTAGGTTGGCTTGGTTGGATAGGTCTGCTAGGAGAATGCCCACAAGAAGAGGATCCTCTGGGTAAGAGGGCTAAACAGCCTGTCTGAGCTTGGGTAGGAACTTGGGCATATATAAACTGAGGATTCTCAGTGTTTGTCTCAGCTTTTGCATGTCCACACACTGAAAATGAGCTGAAGTAGGCTGTAGCCAGCAGCAGGGGAAGGCAGTTGCTGAGAGAGGGTTTTGTGAGATGCTTAGTGCTGGATGCAGGCAGTTGAGTGTTTTTCTGTATCAGGCTTCAAGTACATAAATGCACAGATGATAGTAAGGCCCTTGATCCTCTTTAGCAAAGACATAAAAGGAGTCTTGAGACAGTGTTTTAACATTTTAGGAGATCCTCAAGCCCATATTTGACAGACATCCAGCTGCAGGAAACATGTGAGGTTCTCTGCTCTTATCACATTAGCACAAATGCCACAACTTAGGGCTATGTTTTATAATTTCCAGTGCAGCTCCCTGGTTAGAGAGAGTTGAGATGGCACTGAGTGAGCTCCCTGCGTCTTCATGGCAAAACACAGCATATGCATTTATCCCAGAAGCTTGTAGAGCTCTGCTGACTTGTTTGTGACTTTTTTCCTTTCTGAAATTAGCTTAAGGATCTTTTACAGTGCTGTGGAGAGGTCCGCAGAGTTCCCATGTCCAGGTCCTTAGCTTCAATTAGCCAGGAACAATCTTGTCCTGCATACAGAAACTAGTAATTGTTTTTAATCTCACTGGAGATGGAACGTATTTCCAAGGTCTACAAAGTCTTGCTGCTGGTTTGCAAGCATTAGATAAGAGGTAAGGAACAATTAGAATGATAGATGGACTTTTTTTTAGTTGGATTTAGGGCTCATACACAGAATTCTGAAGATTTGAAAGCTATTTTTGAAGCTGGTTCTTGAATTGCATCTCTGTTCTTTAAATACAAGACTAAACAAGGTGAATTTGATTTATAAGAGCTTTGAGTGTCTGAGCTGTTATCATAAAAATAATTGAGGGAAGTGTGCACATGAGCTAAAAAAGAAAAGTTAAGTGCTAGAAGTGATGAGGGGCAATAATTTATTTTCCCTTAGTGGTAGGTAGTTTTCAGAAACCTTTACATGGGAAATAGACTGAATGTAAAGGATTTTCTGCTCTGTCTGGGTTTAGCTATTACACTGTTTAGAAATATAATGTACATTAACACATTTAATAGGTGTTTTTCAGAGGAAGAAGAATAGATCTGATTTTCTGTTCCAAAGTTTTTGGAAAGTATGAGTTTTAGAAGTGTATTATAAAGATGAATTTTCATAAAAACCTATAAATAATGATATTACATAAAAGCAATAGGAAAAGGGGAACAGAAAGCATGATGACAATGAAGATAAGACTCTGAAAAGGTAGAGGGAAACATAGAGAAGAAGGATGAGGCAGCAAAGTGAAATGAGAAAAATAAAAGCACATTGAAAGTTCAGGAAAAACATAACATTTCACAACTAGGAGTGAACTTCTTACTGTTGTAAGAAGTGCAGTAAGGAGAGAATGTGTTCCAGTGAAATGGCTGTAGCTTGACTAAAGGATATTGCTTATTTGAAGTGTAAATACTGTGAGGCAATGTGCATTTTCAGGGCTGAAGTCTCCAAAACTGATTAACCCTACTAGAACATATTGCTGACCTTTCATCCAGAGCTAAGCCGATGCAAAGACTGAAAAGGTGGAATTCATTCAACCACACTTAGATATCCACATTTGGCTGGTCATAAGAGACTGTCTTTATATGCTGCAGAGCAGAATGGGCCCTGCTGGAGAGATGCATCTTGTACTAAAGCAGATGACTAACACACACTTGAGGAATTATGATATGAAAGGAATTAAAAGGCAAAATCTAGGATATCTAGCTGGAAATATAAATATAGGTAAGATAAACTTCACCCCCCTAACTTCATTGGGCTCTGGCATGGTTTGAGGGAAAATATGTGTATGACATTTTACTAAAGCACTGTCAGTCACCGCTGCCTTTTGCTAGGGCCAGCATAAATGAGCCATTACTGAATATTTATTTGTTATCATCAAAGCACAATTAAGCCTTTGGGGAGGCTGCATCTGTAAACAGAAGATGAATGGCTTACATTCTTTATCTCCTTCTTATATGCTCAAGTATGAAGACTGTAATCAATTTCTGTAATAGATTTTTTTTTTTTTTAAGTGGAAATACACTTGTTCAATCAAAATGGCTTTTCCACTAAGTACAGAGATCTGTTTCACTGACTTGTCTTGAGCTCAGAGGACTGCTGGGTATTCATAGGAAATTTTGGGAAACATTTAGGTGAAAACCAGTCCAATTTCTTCAACAAATGTGGAGGAAGAGGCAATTTCTTTCTTCCTATTCTGCTTTTCTGTAATACTTTTATGAAATTGGGGTGTCGACTGCTGTTCCCTATTCTCTTTTGGAAATCTGGAGATAGAATCTGCTGGAGGAAAATGAACCTCTTCACAGTGGTAGGTTGGAAAGCTCCTTGGCCACTTCCAAAGTATGTCAGCAAGGCAGAGGCTGCAAGCAGACTGCCCCACTTGGTCCATGCTGACCATGAAGCTGGTATTGTGGGGAAGCCTGTGTTAACATAAGCCTGACTTAGCTCACATGGAACAGTTAAACTGGTGTTGTGTGCCTGAAAACTAGGGTTAGGTTAGCTAACTTCAGCTCAGCACAGGGCCAACTCTCATCTGATCTGCATCTTGCTTTGCTCGGAGTTTTCATGGCACTGTGCCCGTGGACTTGCTGGCTTGTGTTTTTCCTAGGTTAGTTATTTCTGTATCACTTTGCTTTTCAGAGGATGGACAAAACCCTCAGGCTTAACTGGAGGCAGCCATCAAGGTATGCCCGGAGAGTCTCTGTCAAATCTTGTTGGGTGGACAATGCATTTTGTATCTGAAGTTGCATATATAATTTATTATCTGACTTCAAATACAGCAGCTACAGACAGGTAGCAGAAACTATTGAAGATATAAATGAAAATTGTATATTTGGGTAAGAAGTACTGTGCTATTGAAAGTGGTATTTCCAGCTCCTCTTCCTCAGCTCATGTCTGTGTTAACAAGCTGCTGACAGTTGTCAGAGTGGCAGCAGTGAGGGGACTAGCAGTGATTAGAGTTCTAGGAAAAAGGGGCAATTAGCAAACTTTGTTAAGCTTCTTCACCTGCAATCAATAGTACTAATGGTCATTGATTTTTGTATAGCATGTAGAAGGAACACTGCTGCTATTTGCAGTTACTTTCTAACCCTGAATTTAAAATGTGGCAGAAACCAGGGTTGTGCTCCAGTACTGAATGTTGAATTCTACAGGGTCTGGTGAATCCAGGTTATTGTGAGAGCCAGGATGTGCCCTGGCACAGGTGGGAAGCATAATTTTTATGTAGTATGGATGCAAAACTTCAAGCACAACTAGCCTGTACTATCCAAAAAAGAGTATTTTACCCCATGATCTCCTATGGTGAATTGCTTCCTACACTGGTAGAAAAATAGCTTTGAAACCTGCCCTCCAAGAAATTGCTACCTAAGTTGGTGACTTCTCTTGCATGTATGCTATTAAAGAGCTTAGACTATTGAAGAGTTTAGGCACTAGGTTCCTAGCACAGAGGTTAAATGGATCCTTAATTCTTGTGCGCATAGCGCTGCAAACATCCTCAGTATGGCTCTTGGAAAGAGAGGAAGACAAGGAGATGATGTAAGAGCTGCTTTTCAAAAATTGTGGGTCTGAAAGAGGCTGAAAGTGGCTTCTACTTACTATCTTAACAAGTCCACTGTGGTACTTCTGAAGTGCTTGTTGCAGATGAGGAGTCTGGCTTTTTTGCAAGCTTTCTCTATGACCTTGAGTGTCTTGTCTGAGCCAGACCTGCAGAGACTGATCTGGGGTGCTCCCAGAGCACTGAACAACTCTGTCGCTGGGATGAATTGACAGAGCTGAGGGACGTGCAATGCAGAGGAGAAAAATGTGCTTGCTATCCCATTTATACCCTGAATATTAGTTTCTTGAATGTATCACTGTATCTTAGGGAGACAATGTAGCCTATAACATCTCTGGATCTAGGTGACTATAATTCTTTTAAATATGGATAATACACCATTTCCTTCCCTTCAGGAAAGTAAGGCAGTATTTGCAGTACCAACTTTTTATGGAATAGCTTAGTGAGTAAAAAACTTATCCAGACATGAGAGATTTTTACTTAATAATATCTGGTCCTGGCAAAACCCTGTTTTGTAATGAATAAACTATTCCCTGGAGGGAAAAAGAAGAGAAAATGAATAAAAATCACATTAGCTCAGCTCTAGTATCTGAACCAAATTTTTTTTTTCTTTCTTCCCTTTTTTTTTTTTTTTTTTTAATTAGTCTGCCCAGTTTCCTCATCAGAGTTTCAGAAATTTTTAGGCAGCTTTTGCTTTGTCCCAGATCTTGTCTTACATTTATTTGTAGATATCACATTAATGCATTAAGGGAATAATTTCATTTTGTACTCGCATGGTGAAAAAAAACCCAACCAGAATTGTAATTTCCGCTGTGGTCTTTTATAATGAGAAATATTTCAGAAATAGGCAATTTTAAAGAACATAAACTGTTTCTCCCTCTAGCAAAGTCTGCAATTACTGATGAAAGGACCTTTCTTTTCTGTACCTGCTAATGAACAGACAGCAGAATGAACTTCTTTAGTCACCCAGTGTAGAAGGCATTGATACATGCCAAATATTCTGTTACTCATATATACCTGTCAGAAGAGGAGCAGCCTCCAAAAGCAGCCACTGTCTCCTTTCCTGAAGCTTTGAAGTATCCCAAATCTTCTTTCTCAGAGTAGGTTAAGTTGCCTCTTCACCAGGAAGAACTTCTCCTGGAAGAGATGGCACTGCAGTCTGTCAGACAGATGTTGGGACTAGTTCCAAACTTTATTTCCCTCACAGGTGACACATGGGGATAGGAAACCATTTACTGGTGATACCCTCTTGTTGGACAGTATCAGCCATACACATTCTGCAGCAGGAAGGTGGTACCTTTGCTTTGTTATTAGGTTGTTACTTTATGCTGCTTTTCCTTTTCCTCACTTTTCAGCAGTGCTTTTGAAGTAGGAACCCACTGTCAGTTGTTAAATGAATAGTGTTCTCAAGCTGAACCTTTCAAAAGGAATTTTAAAGGAGGAATTGGCCCAGAGCCAGAAGCAGAGCGGAAAAAAGGAAAAGAGCCCCAGAGTAAAAAAGCAGCATGAGGCTCAGTAGTGTGTACTCTTGTGGGTACTGTTGAAAAAGGTGACATTTACACCGTGGCAGCATTTAAAGGCTGCAGTTAAAGGAAAGGCCCATTTAGACAGGCCCCGTAAATATGTGAGCGGTTAAGTGGCTTGCAAGTGCTGAGAGGTTGATAGAAGAAAACAAAGTGGTGCACATAGAGTAGGAGTGATGATTATGATTAGCTGAAAGGTCTGGTCATAGTCCATCCAACTTTGACCCTCCCATGATTGTTATGTAGGTGTAAATTGAAGAAAATATCAGCACTCCCCAAGCAGTGCTATAATTAGAGTAGCTGGTTGGGTACTTGAAAGGTTCCTGCAACCTCTGTCCTATGCTTGGATCTCATCCTCTGAAATCCTGTCCATTTGCAGAGTCACTTAAACTGGAAGGGACCTTTGACAGTTGTGTAGTCCTCAAAGTAGGGCCGATCTTCAGGCAGGTTACCTTGCTAGGTTGAGTTTGAGTATCTCCAAGGAAAAAGACTCCACAGCCCGTATGGGCCTCTGTTCTGATGCCTGACCATCCTAATGGGGATTATTTTCCCTGTAATCTATCTGGAATCTCCCATGCTCCATCTTCTTGTTTGCCTCTTACCACTATGCATCTCCTAAAAAGTCTGTATCTGTATTCTCTACATCTTCTGTTAGGTAATTAAGACAGCAGTATCCTCCCTCCACACTTAGCTTTCACTTTTTAAGGATGAGTAAGCCCAACTCTCAGTGTCTCCTTGAATGCTACATGCTCCAGTCCCCTAACCATTGTGGTGGCCTTAGTTAGATACAGTCCAATATGTCAAATTCTTTCTAGCATAAAGGAGCCAAAACCTGGAAGCAGCTCTAGACCTAGTGTAATAATTTCAGTTCAGCTTTAGGATGGTGAATCTACCCCTAAGATGTTATTGAAGTATTGGACCATACTTTACAAAATAGACTAGGGAGCATAAGGACACTGTAACAGAGGATTGTAGTGACACCCATTGATAAAGGAAATGCAGGGACAGCTGCTAGAAACAGGATTGGAGACAGACTGTGGTCTTAGTAGGGGAAAGAGAGTGAGATCTTATGCAGGGCATGAACCCAGATTCCTACTACTTTTCATGAGGTCAAGCCAATAGTTGCACCCTTTGCAACTAACTCTTACAGGCGTAACATTAATAATCCATAACTGGCTATTTGAAAATCTGAGTACCTCTGATCTGCCTTTACTGCCCGTAGATTCATCAGATTTTGTCTTCTGTAATGATATTCCTAATTTTAAGTCTTTTGTTGCACTGTTTGTTAGAAGTTGCTAAGTCTGACTGATGGTGCTTCTGAGATAGCTCTGGGAGCAGCTGGTTCAGGGGGTCCATTTGCTCTGATTAGGTTATCAGGTTATCAGAGTTCCTCCATTCCTTTGTGTTTACAGTGGCTGTGTTTTAATCACATAGCTGGACAGTTATCTTTCCTTGCTGCTGTTCTAATGGATGAACTCAAAATCAAAAAACAATTTGCAGACTTTTCTCCTTGGAGATGAATCCTTATTAAGTATCTCCTCCATGCAATGAAAAAAAAAAAAAAAGTTATATATTTGCTTCAAGCAAAAATTTAGCGACAGGAAACTATTTAAACAAATGGGAAAATCTTTTATTTCCAGCTATTCTTGTTGGAGTTGTAGCATGTGATAAATGCCTAAACCCAGTGATGTATTTTCCGTGCCATTGTTGATGATTGTTCAGAGCGTTAATAGGTGGAACTGTTACTGAGAACAAGCATTTAACCACTTCAACCTCATGTATTAGCCAAGAGTGTTCACACCTCTGTTTCCCAGAATATTCAAGGTTCAAACAAGAAGAAACATTTTCTTAAAATCTTAACTGTTTTTTCAACTAGATTTTCCCTAAGAGCTTTCTCTCTCTCAGGCCTGCATCACTCCACCTGTTCCGGTTGGTTTTTCCTTGTCTTTTTCACCTCTCTTTTTCGTTTTCTGTAGTGTATTTCTTTTTTTTCTTCCTGCTGTGGTGGTTTGACCTTGGGTGTCTGCCAGGCACCCATCAAGCCACTCTATCACTCCCTCTCCAATACTGCACAGGGGAGAAAATATGTTGAAAGGCCCATGGTTCAAGGTAAGGACAGGAAGAGATCACTCAGCAGTTACCATCATGGGCAAAACAGACTCAACAAAATAAATTTAATTTATTGTTAATTAGTCAGAGAGTAGGATAATGGGAAATAGGAACAAACCTAAAATAATCTTCCCCTCCCTCCCTTTCTTCCAGGGCTCAACTTCACTCCTAACTCTACCTCCTCATCTACCAAGTGGTGCAGGGGGATGGGGAATATAGGTTATAGTCAGTTCATCACAGATCTCTGCCATTCTTTCCTCATCACACTCTTCACCTGCTTCAGCATGGAGTCCCTCCCATGGGACACAGTCCTCCATGAGCTTCTCCAGTATGAATCCTTCCTGTGGGCTGCAGTTCTTCATGAATTGCCCCAGCATGGGTCCCTTCCATGGGGTGTAGTCCTTCAGGAACCTTCTGCTCCATTGTTAACCTCCATGAACTGCAGGGGGACAACCTGCCTCACCATGGACTTCACCGTGGGCTGCCGGGGACTCTCTGCTCTGCCACCTGGAACACTTCCTCCTCCTCCTTCTCCACTGACTTTGGTGTCTGCAGAGTTGTTTCACGTAATTCTCAGTCCTTTTTTTCCAGCTGCTGTTACGCATCAATTAATAACCTTTCTTTGGTATGTTATCACCACAATTGCTTAGCTTGGCCAGCAGTGGGTTTGTCTTGGAGCTGGCTGGCATTGTCTCTGTCAGCTGTGGAGGAACGTTCTGGCATCTTCTCACAAGAACCACTCCTGTAGCCTCCCTGCTAGCAAAATGTTGCCATACAAACCTAACACACTACAGTCTACCGATTAAAAGTCCTGTATTCACTGGCCTCAGTAAAATTCAATCCAGTCTATATAATTATTGTCTGGTTTAGTTGCTCTTAAGTTTAATGACACAAATCTTGGACCTGATACAGTGAGGCACTGGAAAAATGTTTTATATAGTTCCTATATCCTGACAGAGATAAGGAACAAAAAACAAAAAACAAAAACAAAAAAAAACCAAACAAACAAACAAACAAAAAAATATCCTGTAATCTGAAGACATGGATCACTTAAAATGTGAGATTCAGAAGAGTTATGAAAGATGAAACACTAGAGGGCTGAGATTAATGTCTGAATTTTCAGAAGACTGTAAATTTTCTCACTGGGACCTGAACAAAGTGACAGGGCTATTTAAAACAATTGAGAACTGACTTCCTTTAAAATAAAGCTTTAAGTGGCATACTAACATCAAGACAGAAATCAATAATAAACTAAGGATCTGAATTCAGATTTTCTGACTCCTAGATAAATAAAAACCTACTTATAAATTCTCTGGGCAGAATTTAAGTCTTTGGCAAAACCCCTGTTACCTTCAAAGGGAAAGTTTTCATTCTCTTTTTTTTTTTTTCATGTAATACCTGACAAATATCCCAGGTATAGAGTATATTAGAGAAGAAAAAAACCCATCCTTTTTGGAAGGTAGCCTTTGCCTCACACTGAGAGCACTGTGGTGGTGAACAACTCACTCATATTAATAGAATACTAACTTTGAAGTTTCTCTCTGCTTCCCTATCTGTGCTTCTCCCTCCTGTGCATCCATCAGGAAGCCACAGTGAGTCTATAGGTAGCATTCTCAACAAAAGCAACATACCAAACAGTATTTAGTCTTCTAACTTTTGCTTACCTCCATTGTGGAATATGTTTTGTTCTGGGTAGCACACACTAGCTATGTTGTCTCTCAAAAAGCTGAGTAATTTCCTTTGGTGGAGAACAAAATTGATTCACTGGCAAAAAATAGTTTTACTTCTCCAGCCCAGAAAGCTTAAAAATGTCCTTTTTGCTGAAAGAAGAAAAACATGAGAAAGGGGAAAACTGAATAGAAAACAAATATAGGGTGTCTTTGTCATGAAGATTAGAAAGAAAAAGGAGAATTTGCCTTAAAGGAAAAGTAGGAAGAAAAGAAACTTCACCTTCTTTCTCCCAAAGCGAGACATTCTGGGAAAAAAAAAAAAAAAAAAAAAAGCAGCAGCAGTCCTTACTTCTTGTCTGGTGAAGTCAACGTGAGACAGAGGCAGAAAAGAGCTGCAGCCTGTGCTGGGGGTTTGATGGGGACTTGCTGTGAGTCAGCCTATGTGGTCACTTTTGCAGCAGTTACAGATGTTGTGGGCATAGGCAAAAATGCCCCTGAGCAGTTCAGTGAGGGTTTTGTAAGAGTATTCCATGGCATGTGTCCTGGGGCCAAGTCACTGATCACCTTTATCTCCTTGTGATTCTGCATTTCCAGCCCTGGAGTAGGTCCAGGCAGAATAGGGATGATGGATTTAAAATCCCCCTGATTCTAGCTGCTGCTAAATCCACACTGTTAGGATATAATGGTAGCTCAAATGCCATTAAAACATCTCAGAGCGTCTATAGACTAAAACAATCCCCATATTTGGTATCTGTCAGGTATCTTCTCCAAGGTTAGACTGACAGGGAGCACTGTGTATTTTTTGCCTTTATTCATAGTACAGGATGTGCTGCCCTTTTCCACCACCATTCACTAACATCACCTAATTATTCCCTGATGCTGGACAGATTGCACGGTCTGTGCTTTCAACCTTGCCTGCTCTTTTTGCTGCACATCATAGTTGGGTGGCTTTTGGTATTACATCATAGGCTCATGAGAGGGGCTGCAAAGTGCTTCTCAAGCAGCTGTACACAGGGATGCAGAAGTTAGCTCTGCTGTGGATCACCCTTGCTTAAGCATCCCTCTAAAGATTGGCAGTGATGATAAGGTGAGTGGCTTTGGTGGTACTATCCTCTACATTGCTCAGTGCTGTGGGGACAAGCAGTGTCATGGTTGTCCTGCACTGAAAGAGGCTTATAAGTAAAATATCAGGTGAGGTATGACTGCAAGCTAGTGATGAGACAGTCAGAGGAATAACATCATCTGCACAGCCAGTGTGCTGAGCACAGGTAGACAAAACCAACTTCTTGTTAGTTTGTAATAATTTTTTAAAATGCCTTTTCCTGATGGGAAGAGTATTATTACCACCCTATGCTTTTAGTCAAGAATTGGCTAGTGTTGCACAGCCTACCATTAGCTTAAAAAATAGTGTTACACACCCTTTCACACTAGGTTAAGCATTATGCAAGCTCTAAAACAACCTCTCTGCATCTTTGGACTTCAACATTTTTATTCTTCCTTAAATTACCATTGCTGGCAAAATTAATTTTCATTTCATCTAAGGATGTCAGATAAATCTGAAGTGTGGTTCTCAAATGATATGGATTGGTGTGATTTAGTGAATGTGTTAATTTAAACTCACTGTCCCTAAAATTTATCTCTCTTTATGCAGAATTTCCTCCCTGGTAGAAACATTCTGTGATGGCCAGTACAGCCTTCACTGTCATTCCAGTCAGTAAGAAGAAAGGTTCTATCATCATCATTTCATTGGCATCTGGTATCTTACATTTTATTTCTAAGAGTTTATTGATGCTTTCAAGTTGCAGTCATGTCTCCTAGAGAATTCACATTTTCAAATCAAATGGCACTATACTCATGGCAAAGTGATTATCATAATATTTTTACTGATCTTTGGATATGAAATCATGCTGCTATGATCATCCTAAATTAGTCTAATAAATCTTCTGAGTAATTATTCTTATTTTTCAAATGAATTAATCCACAATGAAAATTAATTTGGCTGTGTCCAAAATTGAAAACAAGGAACCATTACAATGGGAAATAAATTAATAAAAAAAGCAATTATCCATTGCTGGGTTTCTAGTTCATCATTCACAATACAAGTTACACTCTCTCTTGAAACATCTCAGATCTGACTGGTGCATTCTCAGAGACTTTTCTGTTTTAAGATACATATCTGGAGGAGAGACAACTGCTAAGAGGATTTTGGACTATTTTTTTTAAGGAAATTTGTACAAATGAGCTGCACCTATGTCCTTCCACTATGATTAACTGAAAAGGTGTTCCAGAGACCTCCACCATCCTCAGCATCCTCAGGCTCTCTTTGGGGCATGGACCGAGCTCAGTCCTACAGGACAAACACAAGTGGAAATGAGATGTAGTTGTGTACTGTGTATTAGGACTTGCAAGAAGTGGTTTGGTGCATTCCTACTCAGTCTTTGAGCTCCCAAATCCTATTTTTTGTAGGACATTTGACATAGAAGTTTTTATCCAGGGACAAAGTAAGGATGCAGCTGCCAATGCATCTTGCAGTGGCTTCCCAAGGTGCTGAAACCCACTGTTTCAAGGGGGGTGGTGTGCAGTTTTTTGCCAGTGCACACAGTGCTGCATTCTACTATATTTTACTATATTCTGTTCAGATTACTGTATTCTTCCTCCATCAGCAGTCTGCTTTTGCTGTGTATTTTCTCCACTTTGCTGCTGCCTTTTTGCTCTGCCTTCTTTTTTTCCACTGGGACTTGTATTCAGCTGCCCCTGCAGAACTTATGAAGAGACACTCAAGCTCTTGAAAACTCAGGAGTCTCTAGTAATTTTTTTGTCTTACATAATATACACATAATTATACATGATCACAGGTATCACAGGGTGTTAGGGTTGGGAAGGCACCTTGGAGATCTTGGGGTCCAACCCCCCTGCCAGAGCAGGATCATACAATCTAGCACAGGTCACACAGGAACACAGCCAGGCGGGGTTTGAAAATCTCCAGAGAAGGAGACTCCACAACCTCTCTGGGGAGCCCGTTC